>JAPQWV010001104.1:0-124578 GCA_027422505.1 Craterostigma plantagineum
CCGCCAAGAATCGAAAGGACCTGTCCATTACCCAGTGTTCCCAGTAATGAGGCAGGATGAGAGCTACAGTGAAGTCAGTGAGGCGGACTTCAAGTTTCTTCGCCTGGGTGACCTATACAGCATGCTGGAATCCATGAAACAGTTCAGACTCGTCCTTAGAAGTTCTGGACACGTACGTGCTGAACCGATCACTATGGGATATGTGGCTCTCAAGCGCCACATGCTCCGACAGGTCAGATTCTTCGCCCACCACGATCTGCAAGATGGCGGTGGAACACACCAGAAAGAAGGTGAATCTGACTCGCCCATCTTTCAAGACGCGGACGACTACCAGAGAAGGCGATGTGATCGACGGAGACGATCCGGCGGTCGCCTACTCGAACTACAAGGGAAAGATGAGGCTGTTGCGCTGCTCCGAAGTGGCAAAGTTCTCGGATGGAACGCTCACCATCATCAAGACAAACTCGTGAGGATTTGCCGCATCCTTTCGGAAGAAGATCCTCTCTGCGATCCAAGTTCACGAAGCTCATTGACGCTATAGCTGATCGAATGGTACTTCGAAGGAATCTCCGCGCCTTCGAGTTCAAGCTAGGGCTTCGCGAAACACTCACACGCTAATCCACCATCCAACGCCCAAGATCCAAGACTCCCAACAATTGACACAAAGGGGGAGATTGTTAGGATATTTAGTGATTGTGTCAATAGTTTAAGTCTTGGGATTTATATTGTAATTATTCTTTTAACTTGGGCTTTGGACTTGAATGTAATTCTTTAATTTTGGTGTTTGGGCCTTAATATACCTAGGGTTAATGTGGTATATAGGTGTTACCAACATCATTTGAAAGCTATCAAAGATCAAAGGCTAACCCAAGTTTTCACACACTACACACACTTGAAGGTGAGAAATCTCCCTTTTTCATTCCATCAAAGCCACTTTGATTCCTTGTTTGGTGCATTCGGGACCAACAATGACCATCAACTACGAAAAAAACTGCAATGATTAAGTGATGAGAGGATTAACGTGATGTTTGAGATGGTCACACGAGAACAAACCTAATTCTGTGATCAAAGCCTTCTAAGTGGAATCAGTTTAATCGTAAAAATCAAGAGACGTGATACATTTCTTTTGTCTAAAAAGCAAATTTTATTTAATTTTCCATACGTGTCTTTTCATATGGTAGACGACAGAATTTGAATAATCCACGTGTTGACGGCAGAATTTGAACACTCTGATCGCCAAATCATGAAAGAATGCACTAGACAAATATATGATAAATGAGAGAAGTTGTATGAAGAGATTTATTGGTGAGACATAGTTCACCAATTCCAAGATATATATTATTAAATATAGATTAAAGGGGATTTTAAAATGGGGTCTTTCACATAAGTATCTATTTGGATAAAAACTTGTAATTTAGTACCCTGTCAGGATTTATTTATATGTAGGTACCTAACAAAATAAATTTTTGCACATAGGTACCCGATCCCCGAAAGTACACCATACAACACATTTGGGTACCTATATCAACGCATTTGGGTACCCTATATAACAGAAAATGGTACGACGTATGCTATATTTAGGTACGCCCTATGTAACACACAGGTAGGCCGTAGGTTCGACGTATGCTATATCTAGGTATCCTATATAACGTGTTATGGTACGCAATATACACACAGGAAGGTACGGCATGAATAAAGAAACTGGTAAAATTAATTGGGTACCTATCTGTAAAATTTTTTGACTATGTGTAAAAATTTTATCCAATTTGCTATTTTCTATAGATTCACCTTTTAAAATTAGAAAAAAAAAAAGGAAAACAACGAACGTTTTATTTCAACAACTGTCCGGACACGTGTTTACGATGATACTATATTATGACAGGTTTACTGTTAGACCCCTAACTTTGGGGATGACGTGGCCGTGCATCACCTTCGGCTAAGAGCGCACGTGCCACGCATAATTGAGCGTTTGCTTGGGTGGGGCGCCCCGCCTGGCCAGTGTTGCGACCCTCACTTTCTAATCGTAATAGTGGCGGATTTTCGAAACGTAATTTGAGACCCGTCTAACAAAATGTTTTCTTAATGAAATATTTTACAACTAATGTTGTCTACATCGTCATCCCTATACATGGGCGTGGCCCCAAATGTCAAAATATCAAGAACCTAACGTCACTCCACAGGTCGCATTCATGCACAGCTCCGCCCTCAAAAAGTCCGTGAGCACCGCCGTCAGCCTCGACGCGCATCAGCATCGGGCTCTGTACCTACAACATGTAAACCCTGAGCCCATGCTCAGTAGGTGAAATATGCATGTATGCAACTTGCGCTTGATCCTATCCCATTACACCTCACAATATGCACACTTAGACTCTCCCTTTTCTATCACCACTCATCACGTCCTAACTCACATCTAGACCCCACGCCTAATCCTACAAGATTACGGTTTGCACCTCAGGTGTCGCTCACGCACCCGAGTAGATGAGTGGTTCACCCACGTCTCCCGCTAATCCCCACGGTTTTGCACCTCAGTACCCGAGAAGACGAGTGGCTCACCCCCGTCTCCCGCCTCAACGGTTTTGCACCTCCGGTCCTGAGTAGACGAGTTGCTCATGCCCGTCTCCCGCCGTCTACACTCTAAGCTGGTTTGCACCTCAGATGTCGCTCACGCACCTGAGTAGACGAGTCGCTCACGCCCGTCACCCATCTCACTCACCTCTTACCTAATACCCTAATACTCACCCAAACTTTACCTCAACTCGCATACCGCTCATCGCCGTAAGCAAAATGTCACCGTTTTATACTGTGCTCGACTTCTCCCTGACGTGATATGCACGTACAGTACGGATAATGTACATATGACGTGACATGCATGTACAATATAAATAATGTACATATGACGTGCTATAATTATAAATCACGTATAACACATATTCACCCATTCATATAATTCACTGAATTCACATAAACATATAGTCATCAAAGCACATAATAATTCACATAAACGTTACGTGTCGTAGGTGGATTCACCAACAAAATGCATCCACATATATTCACGTAAAAGGGTTACGTGTCATAGATGAAATTTTCACCTACCTGTCTTCCTGATATAGCTAGTCGTGGTATCTGATAGAATACGTAACCCTCGAATTTCTGGACATATAAGTATCATTAGTACCTATATTAATACTTGAATTGTACTAGTATAAATATTATATTCTAATACTAGTCTAGAGGTTGATGGTTAACTTGCAAAACCCTAAATAATTCGCACGAAAGTTTATAAATCAAAGTCGGGTCAACCCTAATTTCGCCCGATTTGCATGGTCTCTAAATCGATCGATTATGGCGTGCATACAAAGGATTTTGCCCCGATTTGTCAAGCTCTCTTAAATCGCCCGATTCATTCATCACGTGCCAATAGGAGTTTCGTCGAGCTCTTGGTCACTTCCAAATCGCCCGATATGAGGACTGCAAATCGCCAGATTTCACGTATGGGATTCCAAGCATTCGGCCGATTCCTTGCATGCTCAACCTCATTTCACCGATTTCATCTAGCTCTCAAATTGCCCGATTTGAGATACTCACAAGTCCAAATCGCCGAGTTTCACTAGCTCTTCAAATCGGGCCGATTCTTTGATCACATTCGCCGAGTGTGTACTTAATATCATTTCGCCCATCTTGATATTATTTATAACCTAGTTTCGATCGAAGTCTACTCTATTTGGTTTCCAAAAAAATCGCCCGATTAACCTGGCTTCTAATTGTCTAATCATGGTGCCTTCCAAAAACCCTAAAGAATAGTTTATCAAGGCTCATATAAGTTCATCCTCTTAAAACTACTCCTAACCCGAAAAACGATACGCCTAAAATTCATCCTAATATTACCTAACTGGAATAGTCTTATCAAAACTACACATGATCGAAAGGTGACTCACATACCCTTAAGTTTTTCTACAAGTTCTCATGGTTGAAAACTCATATCTTAATTCATAACATCATATTAATGCGATTATTTCAATTTCAGAAAGCTAACATTTTATTCCTATCATATTAATTACGAAGCTTCCAAAATTCATAGTCATTAATTCGTACCTTGCTACCAAAATAAATTAAACACTAAAGTTAAAGAGGTTATACCTTCACACAGTGTCAGTTGAATTCCTTACGGTGTTACATGCGTGATTTTTGTTGAAAGGCTCCACTACCGTTCAATGCTTCTCCTTCTTTCTTAGGGTTTCTTACGTAATTGTTATGATATTCGTAAGGGCGGATAAGTACTGAATACTCAAAAGTATACATGATGGGACATGGGAAGATAACGATTTCTTTTCCCTTAAGCTTAAGGAAGCTTATCTCAGATATTATATACATATTTGGGCTTTAGGTTATGATATAAGTAAGAATAAATATATAGCCCAACTAAATTTTATTCCACCCGTTAACCTAAGTGAGCATTCATTCACGGTAGGTATATCCAAGACTTAAATAAATCTATTATTGGGTTAAGGCTTGTAAGTCTCTATACCTTATCCTATCTGAAATCAAGTTTATTCTCTAAAATTTATTTTATTAGTATTATTATTATTATTTTCATAAAATTGAATTCCCTATATATAACATAGCTCTTTTTAAAAATTCCTCCTACCAAATTATCTATCTATCTCACGTGAAATTACTTCTAAGTCTCAAGTCAATTCTCTACCCGATCAGTTATCCAGTAGCACGTAAGCATATATTTATGATACCACATATAGAATAAAATCCTACTAACATGCGGCCACATAAACACATAATTTGCACATAAATTCACAGATTAATATGTTCATAAAATTCGGGGTATCACATTCTCCTCCCCTTAAAAGAATTTCGCCCCCAAAATTCGCCGATTGGGTAAACTCGGGGTAACGACCGATTTCATATCTCGAGTGATTTCTTCACTCGATCGAACTTTGTCAACTTACATAACTTATTGTAAGTTGGTGATAAGCTTCAGGATTCTGGATTACTTCGGTGCTAGGATTAGGTCGGAATTCGGAATCGATTGTATAAATCTATGGCTTAAAGTACTTGGATCTAAACATGGGTATACTTTAGACATTTATCTCACCAATCTCCATCATTGGGTTTGGTTCCTCCTCTTCATTGTTAGCGTGAATACTCGAGCCGTAGCTAGAGCTAATGGTGGTCGTACTACTGGTGGAGCTGGGTTTTGGGGTAGGTTTACTTGACACGCTCGGGAAAAATGTCCCAGCTGTCCACATCGAAAACATTGGGGATCAGGTTTGGGTCCTGGGCCATAGCAAACGCCCGCATGGTATCGCCCACATTGCTGGCACTGGGGATGCATTATAGGTCGAATAGGAAAATGACTGGTTCTAGTTTTGGCCTCGGCTGTTCGTTTGGTTGTCCCGGATATCTACTTGATTATTGTTGGGGCCTCCTTCAAAGTATTGTCGCTTTCGATCATTTCCGCCCCCTTGGTGATTTTCAATTCTTTTCTTTGCTTCCTGGGCCTGCAAATTTGGGCCTCTGCCTGCTCTGCGACAAGTGCTCACTCTGCTACTTGGGAGAATGTCAAATCTCGCGTCCCTACCATGCTCACATCTCGGTAGATCTCGGGTTTGAGACCTACCTGGAATCTCCTATCTTCAGAGCATTAGTCGCCACCATGTGTGGGTTGAAGCGGGATAACTCCTCAAACTTGCGAATATATTCCGCGATAGTTTTTTTCGCCTTGTTTGGGTTGATGAACTCTTCAACTTTTGAGTTCGAACGTGGGTCGTGAATTACTTCTCATAGAACAACTCTATAATCGTTTCCACGCCATATTGGTTGGATCTTCTAGGATTTTGATGGTGTCCCCCCCAAAACCTAGCGTTTCCTGGAAGCATAGAAACAGCGCATAACACTTTTTCATCTTCGGGTACCCCGCCATACAAGAACACGTCTTCTACGGTACGTAACCAATCCCCCGCGATCGTAGGATCGCTAGTATACGCAAATGTTGGGGGATTCAGCTTACGAAATCGTTCACCTATGATTTCTACACGCTCCGACGAGATTGACGAGGCTCAAAGAATTTTGATTATGGATAAGCTCATTGACTTGATCCGATTGTCGTTGGATCAGTTCGGTAAGTCGCAGTAGAACTGAGTCTCGTTCAGTGGTAGGGGCTCGGGTTCGGTCCTACGACTAGTCTCGCCCACTTCTCTACGTCCTTTCGGCATTTTATGATCTATAATTAGTCACATAAAGAGGCACATTAAGGTAAACAGTTAACCACATCAAACTTTAAAACATACAGGCAAGGCTGATCCTCCAGGCTTTTGAGCGGCCGTGACAGTCTACAGAATCAATAACCTAAGCTCTGATACCTCTTGTGGCGACCCTCACTTTCTAATCGTAATTAGTGGCGGATTTTTGCAACGTAAGTCGCGGAAGACCCGTCTAACAAAAACTTTTTTTTAAATAAAATATTTTACAACTAACGTTGTCTACATCGTCATCCCTATATATGGGCCGTGGCCCCAAATGTCAAAATATCAAGAACCTAACGTCAATCCACATGTCGCATCCATGTACAGCCCCGCCCTCAAAAGTCCGTGGAGCACCGCCGTCAGCCGCCTCAGCCTCGATGCGCATCAGCATCGGGCTCCGTACCTACAACACGTAAACCCTGAGCCCATGCTCAGTAGGTGAAATACGCATATATGCAACGTGCCCTTAATCCCATCCCATACACCTCACAATATGCACACTTAGACTCTCCCTTTTCGATCACCACTCATCACGTCTCAACTCACATCTAGACCCCACGCCTAATCCTACAGGATTACGGTTGCACCTCAGGTGTCGCTGACGCACCCGAGTAGACGAGTGCTTCACCCCCGTCTCCCGCTAATCCCGATGGTTTTGCACCTCAGTACCAGAGTAGACGAGTGGCTCACCCCCGTCTCCCGCCTCAACGGTTTTGCACCTCCGATCCTGAGTAGACGAGTCACTCACGCCCGTCTCCCGCCGTCTACACTCTAATATGGTTTGCACCTCAGATGTCGCTCACGCACCTGAGTAGACGAGTCGCTCATGCCCGTCTCCCATCTCACTCACCTCTTACCTAATACCCTAATACTCACCCAACTTTACCTCAACTCGCACCCCGCTCATCGCCGTAAGCTAAACGTCACCGTTTTATACTGTGCTCGACTTCTCCCTGACGTGATATGCACGTGCAGTACGGATAATGTACATATAACGTGACATGCATGTACGATATAAATAATGTACATATGACGTGCAACAATTATAATCACGTATAACACATATTCGCCCATTCATATAATTCACTAAATTCACATAAACATATAGTCATCAAAGCACATAATAAGTCACATAAACGTTTACGTGTCGTAGGTGGATTTCACCTACAAAACGCATCCACATATATTCACATAAAAGGTTACGTGTCGTAGATGAAAGTTTCACCTACTGTCCTCCTGATATAGCTAGTCATGGTATATGATAGAATACCTAACCCTTGAATCTCTGGACATATAAGTATCATTAGTACCTATATTAATTCTTGAATTGTACTAGTATAAAATAATTATATTTAATACTAGTCTAGAGGTTGATGGTTAACTTGCAAAACCCTAAATAAATCGCACGAAAGTTTATAAATCAAAGTCGGGTCAACCCTAATTTCGCCGATTTGCATGGTCTCTAAATCGATCGATTATGGCGTGCATGCAAAGGATTTTGCCCGATTTGTCAAGCTCTCTTAAATCGCCCGATTCATCACGTGCCAATAGGAGTTTCGTCGAGCTCTTGGCACTTCCAAATCGCCCGATTTGAGGATTCCCAATCGCCCGATTTCATGTATGGGATTCCAAGCATTCGGCCGATTCCTGCATGCTCAACCTCATTTCACCCGATTTCATCTAGCTCTCAAATTGCCCGATTTGAGGTACTCACAAGTCCAAATCGCCGAGTTTCACTAGCTCTTCAAATCGGCCGATTCTTTGATCACATTCGCCGAGTGTGTCTTAATATCATTTCGCCCGTCTTGATATTATTTATAACCTAGTTTCGATCGAAAGTCTACTCTATTTCGTTTCCATAAAAATCGCCCGATTACCTGGCTTCTAATTGTCCAATCATGGTGCCTTCCAAAAACCCTAAAGAATAGTTTATCAAGGCGCATATAAGTTCATCCTCTTAAAACTACTCCTAACCCAGAAAACGATACGCCTAAAGTCATCCCTAATATACCTAACTGGAATAGTCTTATCAAAACTACACATGATCGAAAGGTGACTCACATACCCTTAAGTTTTTCTACAAGTTCTCATGGGTTGAAAACTCATATCTTAATTCATAACATATTTAATGCGATTATTTCAATTTCAGAAAGCTAACATTTTATTCATATCATATTAGTTACGAAAGCTTCCAAAATTCATAGTCATTAATTCGTACCTTGATACCAATAAATTAAACACTAAAGTTAAAGAGGTTATACCTTCACACATGTCAGTTGAATTCCTTACGGTGTTACATGCGTGATTTTTGTTGAAAGGCTCCACTATCGTTCAATGCTTCTCCTTCTTTCTTAGGGTTTTCTTACGTAATTGTTATGATATTCATAAGGGTGGATAAGTACTAAATAATCAAAAGTATACATGATGGGACATGGGAAGATAACGATTTCTTTTCCTTAAGCTTAAGAAAGCTTATCTCAGATATTATATACATATTTGGGCTTTAGGTTATGATATAAGTAAGAATAAATATATGCCCAACTAAATTTTATTCCCCCTTAACCTATGTAAGCATTCATTCACGTTAGGTATATCCAAGACTTAAATAAATCTATTATTGGGTTAAGGCTTGTATGTCTCTATACCTTATCCTATCTGAAATCAAGTTTATTCTCTAAGATTTATTTTATTAGTATTATTATTTTTATTTTTATAAAATTGAATTCCCTATATATAACTTAGCTCTTATTAAAATTCCTCCTACCAAAATTATCTATCTCACGTGAAATTACTTCTACAACTCAATTCTCTACCCAATCAGTTATCCGTAGCACGTAAGCATATATTTATGATACCGCATATAGCATAAAATCCTATAGACTCATAACAACATGCGGCCACATAAACACATAATTTGCACATAAATTCATAGATAATATGTTCATAAATTCAGGGTATCACATTCTCCTCCCATTAAAAGAATTTCGCCCCCAAAATTCGCCGACTGGGGAACTCGGGGTAACGACCGATTTCATATCTCGAGTGATTTCCTCACTCGATCGAACTTTGTCAACTTAAATAACTTATTGTAAGTTGGTGATAAGCTTCAGGATTCTGGATTACTTCGGTGCTAGGATTAGGTTGGAATCGGAATTGATTGTATAATCTATGGCTTAAAGTACTTGGATCTAAACATGGGTATACTTTAGACATTTATCTCACCAGTCGCCATCACTGGGTTTGGTTCCTCCTCTCATTGGTTAGCGTGAATACTCGAGCCGTAGCTGGAGCTAATGGTGGTCGTACTACTGGTGGAGCTGGGTTTTGGGGTAGGTTTACTTGACACGCTCGGGAAAAATGTCCCAGCTGTCCACATCGAAAACATTGGGGATCAGGTTAGGGTCCTGGGCCATAGCAAACGCCCGCATGGTATCGCCCACAATTGTTGGCACTGGGGATGCATTACAGGTCGAATAGGAAAATTGACTGGTCCTAGTTTTGGCCTCGGCTGTTGGTTTGGTTGTCCCGATATCTACTTGATTATTGTTGGGGCTCCTTCGAAGTATTGTCGCTTATCGATCATTTCCGCCCCCTTGGTGATTTTCAATTCTTTTCTTTGCTTCCTGGGCTGCCAAAATTTGGGCCTCTGCCTGCTCTGCGACAAGTGCTCACTTCTGCTACTTAGGAGAATGTCAAATCTCGCGTCCCTACCATGCCTCACATCTCTGTAGATCTCGGGTTTGAGACCTACTGGAATCTCCCTATCTTCAGAGCATTAGTCGCCACCATGTGTGGGGTGAAGCGGGATAACTCCTCAAACTTGCGGATATATTCCGCGATAGTTTTTTGGCCTGTTTGAGGTTGATGAACTCATTCAACTTTTGAGTTCGAACGTGGGTCGTGAAGTACTTCTCATAGAACAACTCTTTAAATCGTTTTCAACGCCATATTGGTTGGATCTTCTAGGATTTTGATGGTGTCCACCAAACCTAGCGTTTCCTGAAGCATAGAAACGGCACATAACACTTTTTCATCTACGGGTACCGCCGCATACAAGAACACGTATTCTACGGTACGTAACCAATCCTCCGCCATCGTAGGATCGGTAGTGTCCGCAAATGTTGGGGGATTCAGCTTACGAATCGTTCACCTATGATTTCTACACGCTCCGGCTGAGGAGATTGACGAGGCTCAAAGAATTTTGATTACGGATAAGCTCATTGACTTGATCCGATTGTCGTTGGATCAGTTCAGTAAGTCGCAGTATAACTGAGTCTCGTTCAGTGGTAGGGGCTCGGGTTCGGTCCTACGACTAGTCTCGCCCACATCTCTACGTCCTTTCGGCATCTTATGATCTATAATTAGTCACATAAAGAGGCACATTAGGTAAACAGTTAACCACATCAAACTTTAAAACTTACAGGCAAGGCTGATCCTCCAGGCTTTTGAGCGGCCGTACATGGACAGTCTACAGAATCAATAACCTAAGCTCTGATACCTCCTGTGGCGACCCTCACTTTTAATCGTAATTAGTGGCGGATTTTCGCAACGTAAGTCGCGGAAGATCCGTCTAACAAAACTTTTTTTTAAATAAAATATTACAACTAATTGTCTACATCGTCATCCCTATATATGGGCCGTGGCCCCAAAATGTCAAAATATCAAGAACCTAACGTCACTCCACAGGTCGCATCCATGTACAGAGCCCGCCCTCAAAAGTCCGTGAGCACCGCCGTCAGCCCCGCCTCAGCCTCAACGCGCATCAGCATCGGGCTCCGTACCTACAACCGTAAACCCTGAGCCCATGCTCAGTAGGTGAAATACGCATGTATGCAACGTGCCCTAATCCTATCCCATACACCTCACAATATGCACACTCAGACTCTCCCTTTTCTATCACCACTCATCACGTCTCAACTCACATCTAGACCCCACGCCTAATCCTACAGGATTACGGGTTGCACCTCAGGTGTCGCTCACGCACCCGAGTAGACGAGTGTTCACCCCCGTCTCCCGCTAATCCCCGACGGTTTTGCACTCGTACCCTCAGTACCCGAGTAGACAAGTGGCTCACCCCCGTCTCCCGCCTCAACGGTTTTGCACCTCCGATCCTGAGTAGTCGAGTCGCTCACAGCCCGTCTCCCGCCGTCTACACTCTAAGATGGTTTGCACCTCAGATGTAGCTCACGCACCTGAGTAGATGAGTCACTCACTCCCGTCTCCCATCTCACTCACCTCTTACCTAATACCCTAATACTCACCCCAACTTTACCTCAACTCGCACCCCGCTCATCGCCGTAAGCAAAACGTCACCGTTTTATACTGTGCTCGACTTCTCCCTGATGTGATATGCACGGGCATACGGATAATTACATATAACGTGACATGCATGTACGATATAAATAATGTACATATGCGTGCAACAATTATAAATCACGTATAACACATATTCGCCCATTCATATAATTCACTGAATTCACATAAACATATAGTCATCAAAGCACATAATAATTCACATAAACGTTTGCGTGTCGTAGGTGGATTTCACCTACAAAACGTATCCACATATATTCACATAAAAGGTTACGTGTCGTAGATGAAAGTTTCACCTACCTGTCCTCCTGATATAGCTAGTCATGGTATATGATAGAATACCTAACCCTTGAATCTCTGGACATATAAGTATCATTAGTACCTATATTAATTCTTGAATTGTACTAGTATAAAATAATTATATTTTAATACTAGTCTAGAGGTTGATGGTTAACTTGCAAAACCCTAAATAATTCGCACGAAAGTTTATAAATCAAAGTCGGGTCAACCCTAATTTCGCCCGATTTGCATGGTCTCTGAATCGATCGATTATGGCGTGCAAGCAAAGGATTTTGCCCGATTTGTCAAGCTCTCTTAAATCGCCCGATTCATCACGTGCCAATAGGAGTTTCGTCGAGCTCTTGGTCACTTCCAATCGCCCGATTTGAGGATTCCCAATCGCCCGATTTCACGTATGGGATTCCAAGCATTCGGCCGATTCCT
Source organism: Craterostigma plantagineum (assembly GCA_027422505.1). NCBI lineage: Eukaryota > Viridiplantae > Streptophyta > Magnoliopsida > Lamiales > Linderniaceae > Craterostigma > Craterostigma plantagineum. The sequence goes on from JAPQWV010001104.1 coordinate 12,294, forward strand.
TGCATGCTCAACCTCATTTCACCCGATTTCATCTAGCTCTCAAATTGCCCGATTTGAGGTACTCACAAGTCCAAATCGCCGAGTTTCACTAGCTCTTCAAATCGGCTGATTCTTTGATCACATTCGCCGAGTGTGTGCTTAATATCATTTCGCCCGTCTTGACTTATTTATAACCTAGTTTCGATCGAAGTCTACTCTATTTGGTTTCCAAAAAAAGCGCCCGAATAACCTGGCTTCTAATTGTCCAATCATGGTGCCTTCCAAAAACCCTAAAGAATAGTTTATCAAGGCTCATATGAGTTCATGCTCACCTCTTAAAGCTACTCCTAACCCAGAAAATGATACGCCTAAATTCATCCATAATATTACCTAACTGGAATAGTCTTATCAAAACTACACATGATCGAAAGGTGACTCACATACCTTAAGTTTTTCTACAAGTTCTCATGGGTTGAAAACTCCGATCTTAATTCATAACATCATACTTAATGCGATTATTTCAATTTCAGAAAGCTAACATTTTATTCCTATCATATTAGTTACGAAAGCTTCCAAAATTCAGTCATTAATTCGTACGTTGCTACCAAAATAATTAAACACTAAAGTTAAAGAGGTTATACATCCACACTGTGTCACTTGAATTCCTTACGGTGTTACATGCGTGATTTTTGTTGAAAGGCTCCACTACCGTTCAATGCTTCTCCTTCTTTCTTAGGGTTTCTTACGTAATCGTTATGATATTCATTAGGGTGGATAAGTACTAAATAATCAAAAGTATACATGATGGGACATGGGAAGATAACGATTTCTTTTCCCTTAAGCTTAAGGAAGCTTATCTCATATATTATATACGTATTTGGGCTTTAGGTTATGATATAAGTAAGAATTTAAATATATAGCCCAACTAAATTTTATTCCACCCTTAACCTAAGTAAGCATTCATTCACGTTAGGTATATCCAAGAATTAAATAAATCTATTATTGGGTTAAGGCTTGTAAGTCTCTATACCTTATCCTATCTGAAATCAAGTTTATTCTCTAAATTTATTTTATTATTATATTATTATTATAAAATTGAATTCCCTATATATAACATAGCTCTTACTAAAAATTCCTCCGACCAAATTATCTATCTCACGTGAAATTACATCTATGTCTCAACTCAATTCTCTACCCAATCAGTTATCCTAGTAGCACGTAAGCATATATTTATGATACCACATATAGCATAAAATCCTATAGACCCATGCGGCCACATAAACACATAATTTGCACATAAATTCACAGATTAATATGTTCATAAAATTTGTGGTATCACAGCATAGGGTCTGGCCAGCCTTGCGAGGAACACAGCGCCGCCGACACTACGCGCTGGCCTGGCCACGATGGGCTAGTCATGATGTGCGCGGGTGCGTGTAAAACACTCGGCATCTGCGCACAGAGTAGGCACTGCGCGCAGCGGCACAAAAGTTGGCAAGAACGCGCGCGGCGAGCGCGGAAGTAAGGCAGATAGTGCGGACTCATGCGCAACGTGCGGAATCCTTAGGCAGGACGCGCGCTAAGGCAGGCATGTGCGGGAACTCATGCGCGACGTGCGAGACCCTTGGCGGGACGTGCGCGCACTGTGGGCATGATGTGTGGGACATTGGCGCTGGCTTGGTGCAGCGTCCAACCATGCGGACAACATTCTTGGCCAAGTCCCCAAGATGGCTCGGCCAACCTAACCTGGCGAGCAGTTGGGCAGTTTCCAGGCGGTTTGGCCTAGCTTTGCGAGAAGTTACCAAGGCGGTTGGCCTGAGCTGGCAAGCAGTTCCAAGACCAAGCCTGGCCGAAAACTTCCCTGAGCTAGCCAGCAAGAAACTGCCTGCGGCCTGGTGATTTCAGCCCGCAAGAAACTGCCTCCCGGAGCAGTTGCAACCCGTTTTGATCTTAGCCAACTGAAGGCTTGATGTGCCTTTATATAGCTTATGTTGCCTTGTATTCTAGGCATCCGAAATAGTGCTAAGTGTGTTCTAAGTGAGTCCTTGTAATCTTTTTGGGAATAAAAAAATGTTGGGCTTTGCCCGTATTCTGTTGTTTGCTTTATCACAATCAAACGAAGTAAGCCACAAAAGGCACGCTAGCACATAAACACGAGAGTTCTGTGAGGGAAAAGAATTCGAGTGAAAAAGGGCCGACTAACTTGCACGGGAACGAGTTAGGCCGCAAGACCTCGAACACTTAGAAAATTCTAAGTTATTTGAAAGGTGCGTGACAATTGGTATCAGAGCGCTTGGTTTGCTTTGATCTCAGCCTTGAGATGTCGGATAATCAGTACACTACGCTGCGAATCGGGTTTCCGAGTTGGAACGGAAACTGACCATGTTGTACGATCTCATTTCGCCACCACCAGGCGAAACTGGGGAGGGGATCTTCCACAGAATGCTGGCTTTGGAAGAGGGTCGCAAGTCTCAAGCACCCATTTGAAAGGATGCGTGAGAAGTTGCTGGTTCTAAGGCGGGCAGTTGCAAACATTCCAGGAGGAAACCAGACCCAAAGGCCCGTGAGCCTAGGTGTTTCTTTGGCACAAGAGACGCCAAGTTGCTAGAAAACTTTCTATGGGACATGGAGACCTAGTTTCGGACTGGCCGTGTGCCGAACGCCGAGAAGTGACGGTTGCAAGTTCGAAACTCTCGGGCGATGCTGCGGCTACCGAGGCGAGATCGAAACGTGGGATGCATTAAAGAAGGAACTAAAGTATCAAATCCTCCCTGGCAATACGGCGTGGATTGCAAGGGAGTCCCTGCGTAAGTTGAAGCACACAGGGACCATAAGGGAATACGAGACCACTCTTTCACTCGCTCATGTCGGACATACGTGAAATGTCTGAGGAGGACAAGTTGTTCAACTTCATGTAGGGATTACAATCGTGGGCGCAGGCCGAACTTCTTCGGCAAGGTGTCCAGGACGTTAATGCTGCGACAGCCGCGGCTGATCGCTTGGTGGACTTTAAAACAGTCACAGGGTCTGATGTAGATCGCTCCAGGCGCGATCATAGGAAGAACAAGGAAAGGCCGACCGACGGAAGGGAAAGAAGTTCACTAAGAAGCATAACGAAGGAGGTGACGGTCACCAAGTCGAAGGAAAAACAGCCACTTGTGGTGGATAAGACGAACATGGGCTGTTTTCTATGCAATGGCGACCACCGTATGCGAGATGCCCAAAGCGAACGAAACTCTCGGCCTTTTTTGCTGAGCAATCAAGTGACGATGGGGCCGGACCATCACGTGTCAATCCTAAGCAATTCTTGTCCGCGATACAAGAGAGTTCCTCTCAGTCAAAAGGTTTGCTTTATGTTAAAGTCATGTCAAATGGCAGGGAAGCGCTGGCCATGGTGGACACGGGCGCGACCCATAATTTCATTGCCGAGCGAAAGGTGGCAAAGTTGGGACTGGATGTAACGACCGAACTTCTAAATACGTATTTTGGCGGGTTTTACGCAGCGTAAGCAGCGGAAAGCCCATTGAATAAAAACTTTTTATTACATAATAATATTCAAGTACTGGCCGAAGCCCAAAGGCTAACCCGTAAACAAAATGTTATACAACACACACATTATTGTTTTAGACCGAAGCCCAAATAGTAACAATACGAAACATGAATGAAAATACTCCACAGGTCGCGTTCCATGTACTGCCCCGCACTTAAAAGCCGTGGAGTCACCGCCATCAGCCGCCTCACCTACATACGTAAACCCTGAGCTTTTGCCCAGTATATGAAAACATGCAATGCAAATGCTCTCACACCCCAATCCCGACATAACTTACAAAATACATGCTCGACTCTTTTCTCATATCTCACTTCATCACATCACATCAGGGCCCGAGCTTAGGTACTAAAGGCATCACGCGCGCAGGGGTCCGTAGCTCGGGAGGCCCCACTCCCCACAAGGGGTCAGTAGCTCGGGAGGCCCCACTCCCTCCATATAAAGTGCGCCTTAGTCCTAACCTCACTCATACAACTCATTTCTCATTCATAAACCATCTCACTCCCTTCTCCGTACAATACTCATCACTACGCACTCTCTTCGTAACACGTGATGCAAATGCCATGCAATAAAATGCAACATATAACATCCCTTTCCACATTTCTATATTACATATCGGCCCAAGATATCAGTTCGGCCCAATTCCAAGAATCAACACTCAACAAATATCGGGCCCAAAGCCCGCATTCTGATTTTTAATCGACCCGAAACCGTAACCACCGAACTCATCTCGATCTTATACTAAAAGTTCTAAGGTTTTCTTTCTACCTTAGGACTCTGATTTCACCCCCGCCAGCTTTAGCTTAAGTTCCAAAATACTTTAGAAATTATCAATCTTTCCAAATTTAAAAATTATTTCAGCTCTATATCAGATTTTCAGAAATTACAATTTTTTGCTCCGAAACCTTTGAAAATTTACAATTAACCCCGCATATTTTTAATAATTATTTAGCCTCAAGACTTTTGACAATTCTCCATTTAACCCTAGCCGAGATACTTAATATTATTTGGTACTTGGAAATTTTTCCGAAATTTTATAATTAACCCCGACCGAAATATTTAATATTTATTTAATCCTCAAATTTCAGAAGAATTGCACAAAGGCCCAATTGACTTTCATAATATTTATCTAGTTTCCTCAGGAATTCTGAAAATTTCATATAGATCCCTAACCAAAATTTTTATTATTTATTTGATTTCATAAACTTTCGATCTTTATACAATTCACCCCAACCAAATTTTTATAATATTTATTTTTAATCAGCGAGTTTCAATACCCCAACAGATTTTTATAGATTATTTATTTAAGCCCCAAAAATTTCTAATATTTAATTTTGACCCCAACCAAATTTAATGATTATTTATTTATACTCAATAGTCTTTTTTTTAATTTAATATTTGACCCCAACCAAGTTTCTTAAATATTTCTTTAGGATCGAATTTATTAAAGATTTGCATTTAGCTACATTCGAAAATTTTACAATTAATTAATCCCGAAAAGATCTTAAAGAAACTTCATAAAGACCCCAATTTAAGTTTTAATATTTATTTAAATTTTTCCGGAGGTTCTGATAATTTACAAAAGGGTCCCTAGTCGATTGCTTAATATTACCAAGTATCTCAAAACTTCTGAAAATTGCAATTAAGTCCTTAGCCGAGTTTTAAATATTTATTTAATCCTCCGAAAATTCTGAAATTGTATTTTTAACCCCTACTAAGCTTTAATCCATTTATTTAAAACCCAGAAGTATCTGAAATTTTCATTTTACCCCAGTCGAAATCTAACATGTTTATTTAGTACCCAAAACTTTCGACAAATTCTAATTTGATCCTAGCCGAAATTAATACTACCTCCGTCCCGTTATTTTTATCACATATGTTGGTGGGCACAGATATTAAGGTGGTATTATTATAATAATATAGTACAATGAAAAGGTAATAAAGGTATATTTTGACACGTCTTTTAAGAATATTTAATATTATTATATTGATTCTTTGTGATAGTTTTTTTGCTAAATAAGGAAATGTGATAAAATTAGTGGGACGCCCGAATGGCAAAATGTGATAAAATTAGTGGGACGGAGGTAGTATATTTTATATAGTTCCCAAAACTTCTGAAAATTTTCAATTTAACCTTAGCTGAAATTTTAGTATATTCAATAAAATAGCCCATGTTTCGGATATATTTACAGCCCCGGATTTTGAAACTTTTCAATTTAGTACTCGAATTTTTGAAAATTACACAAAGAACACCAATTATTTATTCCGAATTTTAAATCTGTCCTAAAGCTTTGTATTTCTTTAAAAATATCCCCTATTCGGAATTTTACTACACAGCCTCCCTGGATTTTGTAAATTTCGATTAAGTCCCACAATTTAAAAAATAACTATTTATACGGCTGTTTTGCGACAAGTTCGGATTTCTCAATGATCACAAGGTAAACGATGTCCGATGGACCTTAAATGTTAAGCACAGCTAAAAGACTTGCAAATAATTCTGTCCAAAGGAATCTTTATCGAGGTCTAGATTGTGAGATAGGAATTTTTTTAACATCTTGGCGAAATGGATACATAAAACCCTAGTTCTCCCCAAATTTTGCTCTATCCTCTTAATCTAAAGTCCTCTATCCCTATTTCCAAATATTCATAGTTCTAAAATTCTCAGTCTCATGCTCCCTAAGCTAACCAACGAAAAAATTCATGCAAGCAAATTATTATTATCACGTAAACACGAAGAATTCGATGAATAACATGCAAAAACACGTAAAATTCGCAAATCCTAATATTGTTTACGTATGTAGGTGATCTTCACCTACCTTAATCCGTAGAACGTGGTGTTACAAGTGTGATCCCGACCCGAGAGCTTCGATCCCGAGCTTCCGGAGATTTTCTTCTCCTCCTTATCTTTCCTTCTTTCTCTCTTTTCTTTCTCTCCCTCTCTCCCTCTCTCTCTCGCGGCCTCTCCTCTTCTTTCTTTCCTTTCTTTTCTCTTTTTTTTTTTTCTTTCTTCTCTTCTTTCTCTCGGCCTCTCTCCCCTTCTCTTTTCCAATCTCCCTTATTTATTTATTTTCTCCACATGTACCTCCATGTGTATTAGGTGTTTTTTGGTCTTGATTTGTTACCATTATGATGTGTATTGATGACTTAGTTCTTGTCCTTAAGCACTCGGAGATGCATATTATTATTTTTTTTTTCTTTCTCCCCCCTCTCTCGCCATCTCTCCCTTTTGCTTCCCTCTCTGTTGTCTCTTTCTCTTTCCTTTATTATTAGGCCTTGTCTTTGTGGATTAAAGTGTGGTATTAGGTTTATTTTATTTTGTTTGTTTTGTTATGTTTTATTCTATTTTGTTTTGCTTGTGTTTGTGCTTTATTCTATTAATTATATATTTGGGCTTTATTTTATTATATTAGGCCCATTTAAAATTGGGTCAAATTGTGAATTTTTGGCCCAATTCACGAAGAACCGACTTCATTGATTGTTAAATTATGGAGTATTTCATTTAACACTTTTAAAACTGCCATTACTGGGGTATTCTAAAGAAGGCATGTGTTGGACATTCGTCGACAAAATATGGGTCCGTGTATCTTACATAATTATAATATGGCAGGATACGTTAGAAATCATTTTAGTTGATATGGGCCATAATAATATTCCAGTCGTGTATTGTAATATTGTCAAATATAGATTTTATATGTGTAGTAATGTAAAAATATTGCATTATGTTTTATTAACAGTTGTGCAGTGATTTTCGTACAGTCGTCCAGTTTCTTGCGTATGTAAAGAGTATGGTTTGAATAAATAAATAAATCCATCAGATACAATGTTTATGAAGGTCTAACCAAACCTCCCAAAATTATTCAGCATCTCGATTCATTGACACATTTAATTTGATTTAACATCGAAATTTAACATTTCTTCGTGGATCACCCTTGAAACCACAAAACGTAGATTTTATATGACAAGCGCTCCTGTTTCCTGATAGTTTACAAGAGATGTTGTATATTGCACGACTGATGCTGAGGATATCGTGTAATTAAACGGTATCTCCTATTTTACGCAACTGTTATTGAATATTTTGCAGTATTATACTAATAACAAATTTTCCAAGTATACAATTATGCTCACTGTTATGTACCCTCTGAGGAAGTCAGAGAGACAAACTGGATGATAAATTAATTCAGTAGAACATTTTATATTAATACGTGCATGTATTAACCTTATCGCACCCCTATTAAATATGGATAAATTTATTAATAACTGCAACAATCAGTGATAGCTATATGTTTCGGTGAATTGAAAAATTTCATGCAATTGTCTTACATTGTATGTATCTGATTCCAAACCAACGTATCTTAATTGACTCTTCATATCTCTCCAATAGCGTTAACAACTTGCCCTTGCCGAGTATAGAATAAGGAGTCGAAGTAATAGTTGCAAAATGGGATTTGACATAATAGAAAACGAATCGAAGTACATTTACCTAAAAGCCAACAGTCGATAATGAAGAGGATTTTGAAGATTCCATTGACAAGATATCGGGAACTACGCGATGTGATTAATCATTTAGAATGAAGGATAGCAAAACAAGTCGATTGTTATTCAAGAACTGAAAATCGACAGTGTGGGAATTTGCTAATGAGTTACGATTCACTTACACAATATAACGCAATACAGATCACGAATTTTTGACAATCGGTATCAATCAAATTGCACGCAAATTCTGGAGCAGCTATGCGACTTGGTATTGCAATCTTTCCTTAATTACAAATATATTGCTATGAAAATTATTTGTTTCTTCAATTATTATTTAATGTTGTAGATTATAATATAGAGGTGCAGCATACAAGGAAACTATTCTCTGAGGAAAATAATGTCAATGATTATAAGGATCACTGCGCAGCTGGTACTACAAAGTTCCCTTACATGCATGTGCTGCTATGCTCAAAGCTAATATATTTGACCATTATATCGACGTATGTAATCTGTAAAATTTCTGATATTAGCATCAAAGAGAAGCCGCATCATGCACAACAAAGATACGGAATCTGTTGGATACAAGAAGAAAGACCTCGAACTTTGGTACAACTTAATTGAAAAACTTACTATGATTGGAACTTGTCATAGCATAGTTTCAAAAATGATGTTCTGATATGAATTCAGGGGGCGCTCGGAGAGCTTTATTGTCAAATAAAAGGAACATCTCAACTTCTACATTGATTACCACAGAGAACATTAGCCAATGTCCTCACTGTCATGCATTGATGTGGAAATCAGAGTCAGCAAAACCAAGAGCGAGTAGAAACAATTTGGTATTTTCGCTCTGTTGTAGCCAAGGAAGAGTTCACTCCCTCCACTTCAACAGCCTCCATTATATCTCGAAGAAAAGTTGTCAGATATATCTTTTCGGCAATCTATACGAGTCTATAACTCAATCCTTTCGTTCAGATCATGGGTGCAAAAATAGACTCAACGGTAAAACCAAGAACAGGTTCATACGTCTACAGAGTACATGGACAAAACTGTCATAATATTGGTTCATTACTTCCTGCTGAAGGTGAGTCTCCAAAATTTGCTCAGCTCTATATCTACGACACATCAAACAAAGTTTCAAACCGTTTAGGCACGTTGTCCAAAAAAGTTCAGAAAATTTGGATACAGAAGTGGTTTCAGCACTCATTCAAATGACGGATACATACAATAAGCTGGCGAAAATTTTCCGAATGGCACGAGACAGATATGAATCTGGTGAGACTGCTGAACTATCAATATTACTAATTGGACGAGGGCATAGAGGAAAGCAGTACGACTTCCCTACACTGATGAAATTGCTGGATTGATAGTTGGAGATCTTCCTGAAACGATTGGGGAAAGAGACATGATAGTTCAGACAAAAAATGGTCCGCTAAAGAGAATCAGTGAATCGCATCCTTCATTTATGGCAATGCAATATCCTTTATTATTTCCGTTTGGACAGTCTAGATTCCATGACCAGATACCCTACTCAAATAGGGTCCACAGTTCTATCAAAAGGGGTTACATAACTATGCGTGAATACTATGCGTATCAAATACAGACTAGATTATCGGAAGGTCAAGGTATTGTACGATTTGGACGTCTACTCCATCAGTATGTGTCGATGCTTACACCGCGATCGAACAAGAAAGGTTGCGTTGGATAAGAAATAATCAAAGACACTGAGACCGGATGTTTATAGTAACATTGCTGATGCTCTAACCAGAGGAGAGACTAATGCAAGATCTATTGGCAAGAAGATCATATCACCGTCTTCGTTCACTGGGTCTCCCAGATATATGTTGGAAAACTACCATGACGCTCTGGCTTTATGCAGGTGGTACAGTAATCCACATCTATTCATTACTATCACAGCAAATCCTAACTGAGATGAAATAGCAGATCATTTGCAAAAATATGGCAATGATAGCTCTAATGATAGGCCAGACTTGCAGTGTCGGGTTTTTAAAATAAAGCAGGACAGTTTGATTTTTGAGATTCGGAAAGGAATATTTTTTTGCCCCATTGTTGCAGGTATATTTTTCTACACAATACTCTCAATATTTTATGTCATTGATGAGGAGGACATTTTACAAGAAGTATTCAATGATACAAGCATTTCTGTTTTTTTTTGTGGTGTTGTATACAATAGAAATTCAGAAAAGAGGCCTGCCACATGCACATATATTGATTTGGCTAACTGGGCATGATGGACATCCAGTCCTTCGGAAGTAGACTCAGTAATATCAGCAGAAATTCCAGTCATAGAAGTAGACGAGGAAGGATATCATTTGGTCAAACAATTTATGATGCATGGACTATGTGGTTTGGACAGACCAAACAATGCTTGCATGGAAAATCACAGGTGCACAAAAAAAGTTCCCTAAACAGTATAATGAGACAACCACAATCGATGAGACTGGTTATGTGAGATATTGGCGGAGGAGAATAGATAGGATTTATATTATAAAGAAGAAAATCCGCATGGATAATAGTTATGTTGTGCCTCATAATCTGCCACTGCTGAAAAAATATCACGCTCATATAAACGTTGAATGGTGCAATAGGAGTAAACCAATCAAATACCTCTTTAAGTATATTTCGAAGGGAGTCGATAAAGCAACAATGATCATACAAAGCAGAAATTCGGTAGATTCTGCCGTTGATAACTCTGCAAAAATGGCACAAAACAGTGACGAAATAAAGAGATATCTTCACTGTAGGTACTTATCTGCTTTGGAAGCTATGTGGAGAATATTTTCCTTTGACATACATTATAGATCGCCCGCTGTTCAAAGACTTCCACTGCATCTTGAAGGACAACAGAGCATTGTTTACGATGATGCTGCTGATTTGGAGAATCTATTAGCGCGAGATGGTATTCGGAAAACGATGTTTACCGAATGGATGGTAACAAACTCGCGTAATAGCAAAGCAAGGGCTCTAACTTACATACAATTTCAGTCAAAATTTGTATGGAACAGTGATAAAAAAAGTTTGGACACCATGCGAATCGTTCTTGGAAGAATTGTGAATATTCATCCAACTGCTGGTGAAATATACTACATGGAAATTTGCTTATGTTTGTGAAAGGACCAACATCCTATGAAGATATGCGAACTGTGGACGGAAATGTATTACAGAGTTTCAAAGAAGCATGTTACAGAGAGGATTGTTGGAAGGAGATTCTGAATGGCATCAAGCCATGGAAGAAGCTGTTCACTGGGCGACTCCATATCAGTTGCGGCATTTATTCACTACACTGTTGACATACTGTGAAATAACGGATCCTTTGCGACTTTGGAATAGTTTCTGGCAATCTATGTCAGGAGATATTACGAGGAAACAGAGGCGTTTGTTACATTTTCATCTTTGGAGCTTTCAGACGATGAACTACGATGTTATACCCTAATAGAAGTGGAGAAGCTATTGAATCAGAATTCGAAAACACTTGGTGACTTCCCTGGAATGCCGACTCCCTCTGACAGTGTTCTCAGAGATCTTAGAAATAATTCCTAATGGAAGAATTGAACTTCAATATTGAAAGAAGCACAGTGGAAAATGAGGAACTAATGCTACGCTGAATGAAGATCAAAAAGCGGTTTTTGATGCTGTTATTGAATTCGTATATGCAAATGATGGTCAACTTTTTTTCCTCAATGGTCCAGGAGGAACAGGAAAGACTTACTTATAAATTTGCTAATACAAAAGCTGCGGTCAGAAAACAAGTAGTCATTCCTGTAGCATCATCAGGGATTGCTTCGTTACTGCTACCGGGAGGAAGGACAGCTCATTCGAGATTTAAGCTACCAATATCCTTACGTGAAAATTCTATGTGTGATATACGTCATGGGTCAATGTTAGCGGAACTCTTACGTCGCTCAGAATTAATAATTTGGGATGAACCACCGATGATACATAAATTGCTTTCGAATCATTGGACAGAACAACGAGGGATCTTATGTCAATTGAAAACACTGGTGCTGATGAATGATATTCGGAGGGAAAACTGTCCTGCTTGGTGGAGACTTTAGGCAAATACTGCTGGTTATTCCAAAGGATACACGGCAAGACGTTGTTGAATCAGTTATAAACCGCTCTTACCTATGGAAGTATTGTCGTTTCTACAGCTTGAACAAGAATATGAGAGTACATCAGTCTGAAATAGATTTTGCAAAATGGATCTTACAAGTTGGAGATGGTAATCCAACGACAACTTCAGTCAATGGTACAGAAACAATTAGACTTCCCAGTGATATGATTATTCATCCTTCTACGGATCCGGTGAAACAGATTGCAGAATATGTTTACGCAGATTTTGAAGAGAAGAATGTTGTTCGTACATATCTCAGAGAGAGGGCAATACTCACCCCAAGAAATGAGACTGTTGATGAGATTAACAGGTACATGTTGTCAATGTCCTCTGGACAACCAACTGAATATCTAAGTTCAGATAGCATGGAAATCAATTCTGGGGATGATAGTGAAATCGAAAACATGTATCCAGTTGAATTTCTTAACACTCTTGAATTTTTTGGCCTTCCAAATCATAAACTCATACTCAAACATGCAGTTCCCGTAATGCTGTTGAGGAATCTAAATCTGAAGGACGGATTATGTAATGGGACAAGGATGACAGTTTCATGTATGGGCAGTAGAGTGATTGAATGTGAGATTATTACAGGATCGCATGTTGGAAATAAAGTACTTATCCCAAGAATAGTTCTTTCACCAACAGAGTCAACGTTGCCAGTTAAGTTACGCCGCACACAATTTCCGATACGAGTATGCTATGCAATGACCATCAACAAAAGCCAGGAACAGAGTTTAAAAAATGTTGGTGTATATCTTCCAAAACCGGTATTTACGCATGGCTAACTGTAAGTTGCATTGTCTCGGGCAACATAACAGACCGGAATAAAGATTCTCAGTTTGAAGGAAGATGAACTTGAAGATGATGAAATAGTTAATATTGTTTACCATGAAGTCTACAACAATTAGGTGAGAGATTTCTACATTACACTTTTTTGATTAAAAAGAGCTCATGGGTTCCTCCACTAAGTTATTAGACTAACATGCATTACTTCACATATATCCAGCAACTGATGATGTGTTATTTTTTAATTTTACGGGTTAGGAAGCTTCGGAATTTCCATTCTGTATGACTAGAGTTTTCAGAGCTGTGGAGATCGTTGATGAACAGGGACTGTTCGAATATAAGGATTGAATACATGCATATAGATGTCATGTTTGAAATACTAACTCACTAACAGTTGTATTAGTCCTATATAGTTTAATGCCAGAAAGGGGATTTTACAAATATCATATACAGGACTTCAGAAACAATGTAGAAAAATCTTCAACTTTCTTATACGTGAATGGGTACTAACTTACATTTTTGGAAAATTCTCTTGGAAAGCTCACGCAATTTCTTTTATGATAGAGCTATAAATAACACGACTGAAACATTAACAACAAAGTCAAAAAGAGGATAAAATTTAAGGAAAAAAAATTCTTTCAGATCTATGAAGGTCGCATCAATCGAGGCAACGTCGTTAGCGACTCACGGGACAGAATATTAAGCTACCATTGAGAAAATTATGAATTACACGACTGATACATTACCAGTCGTCTAAATTATAACATACGCTTGAATAATTGACGGCTTCAGAACGTTCCTGGAAATAGTGCATATGCTTCAAATGAACTACTAATTCATTAACAGTCGTGCAAACAACGCGCACACCCTAAATGAACAGTAATTCAAAACAACAGGGTATCTTATTACAATCGTCCAAACTCAATGGCTATTATAAGTTTAAGTAATTATTACAGGGGATGACTTAATTTAACTACAAAAGGTTGTTGTTAGTAATAACACTTACGTTAGCCTTATTCGACAATCATTAGCACAATGAAAACAATGTGTTGAGATTTATTTATTTTTTGGTCAGTACGTAATTATATATGCCATTGAGATTTATTTATTTTTTTGGTCAGTACGTAATTATATATGCCATCGTCCAAAACCAAACCAGGCAAAACAACTCAACAAACCATCAATCAAATCGACGGTGAAACAGATACGAAATGTCGGAGATAAATGATATGGGGTCCTCAAGTCCGTTTACAGTTTATCATTCTGAATGCAATTACAAAGAATGCGTTTTGTTGGTTATGGTCTATATGTGTTGTATATCATTTATTTATATATTTTGGGTATTTATATTCTGTATTATAGTTTCATTGGAGACGATTGGCGTTTTAGTAATTTAATTACTAATGTTTGTTAATAATAAAAATTTCGTTTGACTTATCCGGACAATAATAAACATAGTAAAAACAATGTCTTCATATTTATTTATTTTTAGGTCAGTAGTAATAGTATATGCCATTGATATTGCTGTCAATTGTGTATGTGAAATTTATGTTAGTGTATTTAATTTTATAGAATTCAGGTGTAAATCTTTACGCATGATTTAACAACAACATCGCTTTTACGTGTATTAGTTGTATTTCTATTATTTAGATTGACTGTGTAATTTAAGTCAAGGTTACTGTTCTAATATTTGATTTCGGACACCGTGAAAAGCTATTGTAGTCAATGTCGACACAAAATTGAATTTGCCCAAATTGAACTTAGAATGCCTTCACGTTTTATAATCTACTAAAAAGCGCGTTCCAAAATTTCCTCATTTATTGTTCGCACTCTAAGAAAAAAATCGCGCCCGCGCCCTGACGAAGTTGAGGTATCGAACATGGAATCCCAGTTTTACTTGCTAAATGTTATTAAGTGTGTGCATGTTTGCGAGTTCTGTTTGGTTTTCTTAGCGTGTGTGTTGTGTTATTTTATCTGCTCAGGAGATTCTTGACACGCAATTTCCTACAAACGTGGTCCCCCGTGTAAGCTAACAATATCCGCTGATTATCAAGAGATTAGTCGGTTCATTATTGGTAATTTGAGCAAGAATGAACTTCAACAGCTGATTACTAGCACACAGTTTGGAAATCTTATTATGTGTGCCGACCATTTCCATTTATCAAGCCACCTCATTTGGTATTTGATGAAGTCACTAACTGCATGTAGTGAATCAGATGAATTATGGATGGTAATCGACAAATCGCCAGTGCGATTTTCCTGTATAGAGTTCTGTCTCCTAACAGGAATGAAATTCTCTGTGATTCCCAATATTGCTGACAACAGACAGTTTATGTCCAGACATTTTCCTGGTATGAGTAAGGTTCATCTAGATGACGTTCGTAGTCGGTTATCGGAATTAAAGAGCAACTCATCCAGTGTAGTTAACATAGAGAAGTTGAAACTAGCCTGCATTATATTTGTCGTTGGAGTGCTAGAACAGCGTAGTTCTCGGAAAAATGTAATCGTAAGTCCTAAATTATTTTCTTTAGTGGAGGACTTTGACAGATTCAACAGTCATCCATGGGGAACTATTGCGTATGAACAAGCTCTAAAGTCGTTGAAAAGGACTTATCACGATATGCAACTAGCAATAGAACAGATGGAGTTAAGAAGCCACCGGCATTCACCATTGGTGGATTCGTGCATCCTTTGCAGGTATGTTTAGCAAACTGTGAAATTATATGTAATCTTTTGTATAATTTTATCAATATGTACAGTTTCGTCTTTATTGTTTTATGATATAGTGACTAATGACGTATGTGTTTTCAATATGCTATTGCAAAGGTTCTTGCATATGAATGCATGCCTGGTGTTGCTGAAAATTTTGCAACGCCTTTGGATAAGGGACAACTAATAGTTCCTCGCATGTGTTTGTGGAAGAAAAATCCGTGGAACACTAAAGCTTCTCCAAAAATGAAGGAGGTAATTAAAGTAGTTTCGAAGTTCGGTGTGAAGACGAGCATCCTGCAGCCTACAGTTGATGAGTCTAGAGCAGACTTCTTTGCTGCAAGTAGTTTTGAACAGACAGCCGGTTCTGAAGTTATCAAGCGGATAACAAATTTATTATTGAATGGGGTCACAGTCCTATGTCTGCCATCCATTTTGTCTAATCTAGAGGATGATTCCGACCAGCGGGTCCTTCACGAAACAGGGAACAAAGAAATTTCTGCATGTGAGCCTGCTGGAAGTGTCTGCAAGAAAAGTGTGCATCAGCACAAAAAAAGAAAGGACAAAAGCACATTTGGCCACACGTCTTCTCAGCCACTGAAGAACGATGGGAAGGGTCCCGTATCTTCCCCGCTGAATGATGAATTGCCTTCACCGACCAAATCTGCACCGTCTTTTTCCTCTGTTCGTGATGATGACGCTGGATGCTCCTTGGATTACCGGTCTTCTGAAGAGAACAATGAACAATTGCCTCACGAGCATATGCCTAATTATAGCAGTGCTGAAAATGTACAGGCAGAAAGTAATGTTTCTAGGCATACAGACAGTAACTATGAGGATTCTGATTTTGAGACAAAAACTTTAAATGAGTTTTTGGCGAAACTGCGATCAAGAAGGACGGAAAGAAAAATGTCTTATAGCAGCCAGACTGCTGCCGTTTCTTCAGTACTATCTCTACCTACTCTACCGCAGTTGAAAGTGGGAGAATCAGAAGATAATGCCTTTGTCGAACGCATGCCCACTTACAATAGAAGTAGCACGGACCAGATGATTGTTCTAGACCAGCAAATGCTTATTGAATATCAAGAAGATGTTTGCCCCGGTTTGCAAGTTGAAGGAGGCGTGGCCGTATCTTCTCAGAATCTTGATCAATCATTGGGTCCTAATAAAATATTGAAAGACAGAGTTGCAGAGACCGCTGAGAATTCTGTTCCACCCGTGCCACCCGCGAATTGCATAGAGGAAGTGTGCCAATAAGAGAGTTGGAAGGAAATGTTGGAGAAATTCCACTTGCTGTGGGACAATGCTCTTATCAAAAAGAATGCTATAGTCACAATATTCAAGAAACTGACCAGCTAATGCTCGAGCATCAGTTGGTAAATGAACATTCGGCTGAGAAAATTAACTCCACGGCGTTTGCTACAGCTGAGACTGTTGAGGTCTCTTCTAATCATTCCGCCGACAATGATGAAGATATTGTAACGAGTCATCCATGTGCCACTGATGAGAAGATGAATATAAAAGAGATCGCTAAAGGTTTTGATGAAACGAGTGGAAAATGTGATAAATCAAAGATTGAACTGCAATGTATTCAAGATTCTGCTTATCGAAGAATTGATCAAGGAATTGAAGATGTGTGGAACGAGCTTGCTGGAGTAGGAAATATAGTTGATTTTCATGATGGCCAGGTTTTGCGCATGAAGAATCAAATTGAATCGTCTTTCATTGAAGTTAATCAAAGAATGTCTAACATAGAAGCAAGCGAAAGCATACATGTTCAAGAACAGTGGTTTGATCAGAAATTTCAGACCATGGAGAAAACTTTACAATACATTGATCGCCAGATTCATTTTATGACTGAAGCAATGAAAAAGCTCATTGAGTCGGAGACTGGTGTGTATATTACGTGTTTGACAGACACTGCATGTGTCATTCTTATTTTTATATGTCCACTAAACATATTTATTTTACTTTTATTTGAAGATAATGTCTTATACAGTTGTACATTCATTTCAATTCAGAAAGGCAGAACATTGAAAATATTCAGTATGCAAAGAGGCGGAGAATTGAAGAGGCAGCCATCGCTCCACCTGCAAACAGTCAGAGGGTGCCATACAGGAAACCATCTGATCGACGAACATGTGTTTGTATAAGCTGCAGATGTGGCCTCATGCAGCCAGATTAATTAAGCAGATGAAACCAGAGCATTCTCGAAGAGGACTGTTAGGTGTGTCTCTAAGACCTGAGTGTTTCACTGAACTCATGACCCTAGGAATCTGGCTCCGTGATATAGTAAGTGTATTTTTGGGATCTACAAACCATTTATTTTGATGAAAGTATATTGCCAACTGTTAAAAATATTGCCAAATGATTTTATAACAACATGTTTCAGCATATTGATGAGTGCTTGCGTGGATACATCGAAATGCAAGGACTGTGTTACCATGCAGTCAGGCAAATTGCATTTATGAACACCGCATTCAACCAGTTCGTGACAAAGTTACCCGTAAAGGATGGACTGGCTGATCTGACCGATGTAATGCCATTTATTATGGGACAGGTCAGTTCATGGCCATCGTGTAGTTGGAAAACAACTAAAGTTGTTGTTTTCCCATTAAACATTGATGAACAACATTGGGTTCTATGTGTTGCTTCGCCTGAGCGACAATCGTTCGCCATTGTTGATTCCAAAATAAATTTTGACCAAAATCTATGTCTTACTAATTCGGCACTAGGAAGAGCTGTTGATGTTATTACAATAGCTTTCAAAATGCTACGTTTGACCAAAATCATTTGCTTTGTACAGTGGAGAGTGTGGCGTTTATGTATTGCGAAATGCATTTTCCATGATGTTACGCGGGGATGATTTCCACAACTTCCTACCCTCTCAGATAAAGGAATTTCGCCAATACCTTACCGCTTCTGTGTTCTACAGATACTGGCATTGGCCCCGTGGAATGAACAAACATCCATAGTGCTTGGTTGATGTAAGAAATGCTAAGGCAGGCTGTTATACAAACGTTTCTTTCTTTTTGTTGGAAAGCTTTGACTAGGGAAAACTAATGAACAGAATCATAAGCATAGCTGTGACTGTATTACTGTGATTTTGATAATTTTGTCAGACATATTGTAAGCATTTTGCATCCTGTGATAACTGAGTATGCCGACTGCGACTGTTGTTACATAATATTTATTAAACTTGCATAGTAAGCAACAATTTTACCATAAAATTCCAGAAAACTCGATCTTCATTTCGAAAAATAGGACTAACACAATACATTGATAGGAAGGACTTCATAATACGCCAACTACTTAAATAACAATCCACAAATAAAAAGAAAAGCAGCGCTTGAACTGTATTTTATCACTTTTGCCGTCTTCTCAAGTGACACTAATCTCTTTTCAAAATCATCGCACATAGAAAACAAGTCTCCAATATGTTGAGCCTGAATATCACATTTTCTTGGTTGGAACACTTCCATGTCTCGTATTGCTACATCTTCCTCAATATTGGTGCCTATGGGATTCAACCACATGAAAAAATCACAATAGCCACTCTTGCAGATACAGAACAACTTACCTTCTGTGTTATCTGTCGGTCCCACGATCTTAATATCAGACTCTCTACCACATTTGCATTTGTGTTCTTTGTATCGTAGGTCAGTTATTTCGCTCTTTGTCACTGTGAGGCTCATTGTGTGATGAAGGGCGGAACATGATACCGTGCAGTATATATTCATACACAGCTGAAGACGTTATTAACTATGTTTCTATGAGATGCAATTAACTACACATAATGCGCTCATAAATAAAGTTTCCTCAACTCTTCCTTCAAATTGTAAGCTGAAAAGTCGAACATATAAACATACTGACCTGTATTCATTCCCAATACAAAATAGACGCCGTTATGTTCTTCCCCTGTGTTAATTGCCTGGAAAGAAGAGTCAAATTAATAATGTACTATTCTTATCGTAAAAAACCACATATTCGTAGAATTAATATTTTTATCATGAAATTGGTAATGTATCATAATCATAAATTTCCATTACTAGATAATATTATTTATTTTTATTTGATTCGGTTCAATAAGATTCTTTTTTTTATCATTAATCGAATTCACAAAGTTATATAAAATTGAATTAAGACACTAATAATATTGAAATAAATATATAACACCATTAATGTCTTAATGGAGGCATTACAGTCTTAGTCTCCATACGCCTATCTGCATCTTAGCAACAGCTAAGAGCAAATGGGAAAGAAAAGAGCAGAGACAAGGACGACTATACCATTGAGGTAACCACGATATTATCTTCGATTTAGACCCTGCATTATTCAATTGCTGGGTGCAATATATTAGTTCTTTCAACATTCGTACTGAGGACTTAGCCCTATTTAAATGTCCCAAATAATCTCGCAAACCCTAGATGCTACAACGCGAATTTGGTGTGGGTTCAATCGTTTAAGAATATATGATAGAGTAGATTCGGCAGTCGGCTGTATGCCTAACTTTGGAATTTTGTAGGATTTAACAACGAATCATGTCAAGGAACTACTGTGCTATTCGAAAATCAAATCGGGAATCTGCAACTCCATAAAAAGGATCAAACAGGAAAAAGAATGCCTGGTGACATTCAAATTGACGACACCAGGGACAGTGGAGAAGAATTTGTTATTTACAGTTTAGAGGAAACAATTGAGGAAGACGATAAAGTCCAATACAAAGAACCTGCAAAGGAACCAATGGTTGACAGAGTTGACGACTTTGAGATGCAACCTGAGAACATAAGCTACAAAAATTTGTACATCCGATCACAGAAGAAGGTATATTATTCTTTTCCTACAAATCTATTTCCAACCTAGCATATATTTGCGTAAAAATATTTTCTACCCTCTACAGATTGCGTGTTAATGGAAGAGAAGTTTACGCTGCTCCAGGAGCTACAATTCACACGTGGCCAGATTATTGCAGTAATCTCTATCTAAGCATGCTTCCCTCTTTAAAGATCAAAATCTCTGAATTTCACTACTGATTTGTAATACTATTTCTTAACCGGTTTGAAAAGATGAAGTACATGCTTACTACTTCCAGACAACAAGTGGTTGATCCTCCATTGTCTCAGAAAAAAAAATCAAGCTTTCATAACTGAGCATTCTGCCAAAGACGACGTGGATCATAACAATGCCGCCTCAGGTGCCGTAGAAACTTAAAAAAGAAGAAAGCAAGCTACTTAATATAAACCCTCTTAATGACTTTATATGTGTTGCAAAATTCTCGACCTACTTCTTCCTCTGTTAGGTATTTAGTAATGTTGGACAATGTTTTCAATGTTTAGCCAATCATGTTCTGAACTGTATTCCTCTGTTATTTGACCATATCAGATTTCGTAGGTCGGTTTCCTTTTGATTATGATGACATATACAAACATGAATCCTAAAGGTCAGTTGGTCTTGCACACCTATTATTGGTAATTCGTCTATCTGCGGCACAGAGGAGTCGTAGAAATAAAAAAAAAATTACTCGCTAATATTTATCTAAGTCTGAATTAAATGTTTTTCATTTCTTATTATGATATTATTGTTTTACTTGCATTAAATGTATTAATGAATAAGCGATTGTAATACACTTCGCCATTTAAAAGTACATTATTTACAAATACTTGGGCGGCTGAAAACAGTTGACTGAATGAGGTCGTTTATGGAGTCGTATTAATAGGTTTATGAAACATGTTTGAGCGACTGAAAACAGGCGACTAAATGAGATCGTTGACGGAATCTAAACGTTGGTGCATTTCTTAATTAGGGGCTTATACATAATTGATATTTCTGAATATCATCATTAATGACACGCTGGTTAACGGAATGAAAACGTTGATTTTTAACTATGACAACAAGGCCATTCGTATTCCTATTATGTTAATTTACTGAAGTTACTATAATTGCATTACCATATTAACATACCTTGGAGTTCGAAAATCGATGAGAGTACACTGCTGTTGAATCGTATTGTAGTAGGATAGTTATAGCCAAGGTTCAGAATAATGATGATTATTTGACGAAGTTGATAATATTAAATTATCCAACATTATAGCGGATAAAATACTCTTACATTTAAATCAATAAAAAACGAAATTGTATACAACAGTATAACAAAAACTACTCACGCAGTTAAAATGAAATTGATTAAATAAAAGCAATTTCTTAGTTATTCCCAGATATAGAGACGAATGTTACGACTCAAAGAGTCTTGAGAAGCAACCATTTTATTTTTACAAAGTACACGGAATATCAAAATTTCACTACGGCATACATAATTTCCAAATTAAATTATTGTATTTCTTAGCAAACTTTAATGTTCCTAATGCGTTATGTAGCATCAAGTGAAAAGACTATTTAAATTCTTACTCATCAAAATCAAATTATGAACATTCAATGTATCCAATACTCAATGAGGAATATTCAATGCATTCGATAAACAATAATGAGTGCATACCAAAAGTCGCCTGCAAATTATGTGCCTCTTCACATTCTTTCGCATATGACTATATATATGCGAACTTCACAAATGAAGAGCCGAAGGTCCTAAATTATAAAAAAATAGTTATAGAGTCTAGATTATCAGCTACAATGCCAACGAGAATGTTGAGTGTACAATTCAGCAATATGACCATCGAAACAACAGTGACCAGCGACTCAACCACTATAACGGAATGGCTTCAGCAAGTTGTCGTTTCCGTCCCAACGCTGGTTGGCCTCGACGTAGAGTGCACACCGGTTTGGGCTCGCGGAATAGTCAGCAGAACAGCAACTCTGCAACTGTGCATCGACCGTAAATGCATCATCATTCAGCTAGCTCATCTCGACGAAATCAGTGAATCAGTCAAGAATTTTATGTTAAATCCAAATGTCACCTTTGTTGGCGTTGCAATTGCGGAAGATATGGCAAAACTAATCTGTGACAAAGCGTTGTTTAACAACGGGAATGTTGTCGACGTGGCAGCTGTTGCAAAGCACGTTGGCCCACAGGGTATTTCCGAGGACCAGGATTGAAAGAACTAGCCTGGGTCATTTGTGGGATGGTGATGCATAAGCCAAAAAACGTGACTTTGAGCAATTGGGCGAACAGAGTTCTTAGCTACGCTCAGATAGAGTATTCGTGTATAGATGCTTTTGTTTCTTACAAGATCGGGTACGCTCTTCTCAATGAGTAGATATCATAAACCAATCGATCTAAGGGCCTTTACTCTTATTGTTTTGCAACATAAGTTTCAAAGGTTAACGTTCGTAAATTTAAACTTAAACACATTAACATTCCACCAACGTCTTACATAAAAATTACGCCTATAAAATTCGGCCACAGATTTACAATAAACCTTCCGTTTACCAAATATTTACTACACGACTGGATTCTCCAGTCAAACAAAGATTTCCCCTCACATTGGAGGCAAAGATTTCCAATGGACCTCACATTCTTCCAAAATACACGGCTGAAAACTGCATCGGTTATATGACATTCCTATTAGCTGCTATATAATACAATCTAAAAAATACACGACTGAAAAAGATACGACTGAAACATAGACGGCTGAACGCTCCAATAATCGTGAAAGACGTTAGTTAAATAGCAACAAACAAAGAAACATTATCAACGGTATCTAATCAATATTGCGTTGATATATATTCTAAAGCTAAATGGACTTATTTTCCTTATTGGATCATGAGCCAAAAAAACGCAATATAAATTCATTCGGTCCAACAAATTAAATAACATTATCATTCATAGATATATATTAACTATAAAGCTAGAGCATTATTGTTCGTCTGAAACATAAGGTAAACGAGACCCTAAATAAAAAAATCAAAAGGGTACGAAGGGACGTGGGATCCATGGGAGTTTTCAAGGTGTGGCATGTTTTTGTGATAAATGCGATTTGTATTCATTTTATTTGATTTCCGACATGCGCAAAGAGTTTGATTTCACTAATAAAATGTATAATGAGAAAGCGCAACGCTATGATTAATTACACGACTGCTTCAATAGCAGTCATGCAACAATAACACCACACAATATCATTTGTAATGTATAATGCTTATTTCACAGTCTTTACAATGCCTTCCTTTTCACTAACACGTCATCAATAAACAACCCGTGCATCACACGGGTCTAAACCTAGTTAATTATAATAAATTGAACAACCATGACAATTGAAATACTACCCACTAGCACACTATCCACTAAAAATAGTTATATATTAATATAAATATATTATAAATAGTTAATACCATGCATTGTACGGGTATAAACTAGTTCTATTTAGACCTGTAAATTGGGCCCGTGGGCCACGGGCCGGGCCGCCATGCCCCCCCAAAAGGGCGGACTGGGCTGAGATATTTTAGGCCCGCCAAGGTGTAATACCCGTAAATCTTACTACGGGATTTTGATGTAATTAAATATGTAATTTGCTAATAAGGAAATTTGATAATGAAATTTTAATGGAATAATTCAAATAAATTGTGAAACTTAAACAAGAATGAAAGTAATAATAATAATAATAATAATAATAATAATAATAATAATAATAATAATAATAATAATAATAATAATAGAACAAGTAAGGATGGGTTACACTTAAGGATTCGAAACTAAGGCCCAAATTTAATTAAATATATCTAAGAATTAGATTAATTCAACGCAAGGGAAGAACTCAACGTCTAATCAATCCCAAATTTCCAAGCACTCATTTATCTAATAAGAATAAGTGATAAGAAGGAAAGTATATGGTTAACAAAGGAAAACCTTAGCAAACAAAGAAGACGTTGAGCAGAGGGTGTGAAAGCTAAATAGGAATTCAACAACTTAGAAGAATTAGTGAATCGAGGAGCTGGGGCTTCAAAGTGAGGTATAAGAGTAAACTCTCATGTTTAATATGCTTAATTCACTTTCGGTAGCTCGGTATATTGTTACGTGAGGTATATGATAATACTAGAGAATATTGAAACCTACCATGCTTATAGAAAACCCTAACTTCTCCAAGTTTGATTTTTAATAACATGGGTTATGTGGTAAAACAGAAGTATTAACGGTTCTTGGAACATGAAATATTGATGAAAGTTTGAATGTAGAACGTACGCTTTTCCAGAATTAGTCTAGATTTTGAAGGTGATTATAGTGATATAGATTTCGATAATTTTAGGGTATTTATGTTCTTAGGGAATTTGAATAAGGTTCAGAGATTTAGTTTCGAATAAGCGGTGATCAATGATAACAATTGCATAAGCGAAGATTCGGCCGAAATTAGAAAACTTAAGATGTATCGGGCGATTTAATTTGAATAAGCATTTTGCAAGATAGGATGTTTCAAGGCTTATAATATTAAAATAATCACTTTGGACCGATGAGGTAAAGAAAACTTTGGTGACCTTCGATCAATGGCAAGAATCGCCAAACTTTGTTTCGGCTGATAGTGAGGCCCTTGCTATGTATTAGAAAGTTAAGTTACTAACCAATTAAATTACTAACTAATAGGGGAATTCATGAAATCATAGGACTTTCGATCGATAATGAAATTCGCCTAGGACATGACTTTCGATCGATAGAGTTAAATTGTGACTTTCGGTCAATTTTAGTTTATTACAAGTACTAGAATATTTTAATAATTTTACATTCAGTTTCGGCCGATTAGAATCGCCGAAGTTAAGCTTCGGGCGATTGAAATTGGTAGGAGCATCGGGCGATTTAAATTGTATAAGCATCGGTCGATTGAGAAAATCGTCGTGTCATACAAGGTTTAATTTATTTAAGTGATCAGGCGATTTGAACACGCGGCGAAAGTGAAATCGAGCGATCGCACTTTCGATCGAAACTCGTGACAACCTTGACCGAAATTTAAGTGGAGTTTCGGTCGAATCTGAGTTTTGAACGTAGTCAACTTTCGCCGAGTTTAAGAATCGGGAGATTTGGTATTCGGATCGAAACCTAGGGCTATGTTACAAGAAATTGGGACTGATTTTGACCACCAATCGGCTAATTTGTCATTCGATCGATTTTGGAAAATCGCCAAGTTCTACATCGGGCGATGACCTGTGACTAAGTCACTTTCGGGTGTTGACTCGATTTTGACCACAAATCGAGTGAATTATTTTAACGGGTTGACGGTTGACTCCCGAGTCTAATATTTTAATATAATTACTTTATACCAATATAGTTCGAGGGTTAGTACAGATACTAATATATTATTATATTCAGAGGATCGACAGTTAGGGAGTTCGACGGATCTTATTTGGCAATAGCAGGAGAACGGTAGGTGGATCATCCATCTACAATACGTAAAACATATGTGATTAATGTGTTTCATGTGATCTAATGATTTACGTGATTAACGTCACTTACGTGTTTTATCTGTTTACGTGCGTTTGTAAATCAGCTTATCGAGATTTCATATATATGCATGGCACATGCATATCACGTCGAGAGAGATGGTTCCACCGTATGAGACGTGATGATTCGACATATTCTTAAGTGGGGTAGATTGGAATATTTTGTGACATGTTAGCTCACAGGATTCCTGACGGAGAACGTGATCGATCTGTCTACTCGGACGTGGTCGATTCGAGTGCACCACCAGAAGGACGGGTGTCATCACCCATGATATAGATATATATATATATGTGTATATATATATATGGTACGGGCATTATCGCCCATGGTTCGGATACGAGTTTAACCACCAATGACATTGGATTCGGGTGTGATCACGTGACCACCCATGATATTTATTGCGCGCGTGAGCCTAACTAGGGCTCTGTGTCGTGTGATGTGAAATAGGAATGTGGGAAAAGAAATAGTGTGCATTATATCATGTTGTGAGATATTGGGGTCGGGATTGAGTGCACACTTGCATACATGCATTGTATTAACCTACTGGGCAATTCGCTCAGTGTTTGCGTGTTGTAGGTACTGAGTCCGACACGCTTCGTGACTGAGGCGGCTGGTGGCGGTGCTCCACGGACTTTTGAGGGCAGAGCAGTACATGGATGAAGACCTGCGGAGCGGCGTTAGGGTTTTTGGTATTTTGTCATTTTGGGGTGCGGCCCGTGTATAGAGAGGACGATGTAGACAGACTTTTATAGTAATATATTATTTTAGAAAAAGTTTTTGTTAGACGGGTCTTCCGCGACTTATGTTGCGAAAGTTCGCCACTAATCCTAGTTAGAAAAGTAGGGTCGCCACAGGTGGTCTCAGAGCTTAGGCTTCAGGTTCTGAAGACTGTCCATGTAATGTCACTCAAAAGCTTGGAGAACCAGCCTGGCCTGTAAATTCAGTGATAGATTATATGATTATGCGTTATATGATATATGTGCTTTCTATGAATGACTGTAGAGTTAGTTAAATATGACGAAGGGACGTCGAGAGATAGGAAGTACAAGTCGTAGGGCGGGGTCTGATTCCCCACCTAATGAGGACAGCTCTACCATCCACCAGCTAACTGATTTGATCCGACGACAGTCAGATCAGATTAACGACCTTATTCATCGTCAAAACTCCTCAGAGAGTCACTCATCCCCAGGCCTAAAACGTGCTGAAGCGGCCGGGGAGAGGTTCCGAAGATTAAATCCCCCTGCTTTTGAGGAGGCTGCCGATCCTACCTACGCGGAGGATTGGCTCAGAACCATCGAGAACATGTTCCGCGTCAGCCATTTATCGGACACTTAGAAGGTGACATGTGCCACCTTCATGTTGCATGGGAACACGGGCTGCTGGTGGGACACCATTCAGGTGCTCGACGATCCCATACGATGAGCTGAATGAATTTTATCAACCTCAAGCAAGGAGGAATGTCAGTGGCGGATTACATCCGCAAGTTCAAGCAACTTTCAAGGATTGCGCCACACATAGTGGCTACTGATGAGCTGAAGATCGAACGTTTCTTAGAAGGTCTCAAACCTGAGATCTTTCGAAGCGTAAGCATGTACGATACCGAGGGAAAGACCTACGCACGCATCGCTGAACGAGCAATCTTAGCTGAACAGTCGGAGACTAGAGTTGCTAAGGCAAAAGATGCAAAGAGGAGGACAGAAGGACAGCAAGGAGGAGGAAATCAGAAACGCCAGTTCTTGGAAAGGCGCCAAACTACCACGGGAATCAACAGGGCCAACAGAATTGGCGACCAAGGCAAAACCAGGGACCGATTAGTATTCCAAACTGACCTCCGAACACCGCACCACAGTGTCAACAGTGCAGACGCTATCACTTCGGCATATGTCGTACTCCACAGTGTTTTCGATGCGGAAAAGTTTGACACTATGCTAGAACGTATCATGTGAATGTGCCTCAAGTCCCGAATCAACCATTGGTCCGACCCCCTCCAGTGCCAGCACGAGTTTTCACATTAACAAATGAGGAGGCTGAAGCGAACCCTTCCATAGTGACAGGTACGTTAATTTTCTATGACGTGCCCACGTCTATATTATTGACTCCGGGGCCACACATTCGTTTGTGTCGGCCAAATACGTGGAAAAGGTGGAGATCTCTCCTACCTTATCTGAATGCAATTACGTAGTTACTTTGTCACACGGTGATCCAACGTGCACTAACCAAGTGCTGAAAGGATGCTCCGTGAACATTGAGGGTAGAAACCTGAACGTTGACCTAATTCCCAATGAACGACTATGATGTTATCTTTGGGATGGACTGGCTTTCGAAATACGGAGCTGTCATAGATTATAACAAAAAGGTCGTAAAATTCCAACTGCCCGAGGAAGAGGTGTTCACTTTTTCGGGTAAAACCGCTCCGAATCATATTCTGTGAATCTCTGCGCTGAAGGCTCAACGACTATTGAGATCCGGTTGTGAGTCTTATCTCGTATATGCAGTGAAGGCGGAGGAGTTACCTCAGCCAGAACTGAAAGATGTACTGATAGTTAACGAGTATGCCGATGTATTTCCCGATGATCTCCCGGGGTTACCCCTGATCGAGAAATACAATTCACGATAGATTTGATGCCGGGTCCGCCCCAATTTCTAAAGCTCCTTATCGACTAGCGCCGAACGAACTCAAAGATTGAAAGAACAATTAGAAGATCTGTTACAGAAAGGGTTTATTCAACCCAGCTTTTCACCATGGGGAGCACCAGTCCTATTCGGACGGAAGAAGGATGGGTCGATGAGATTATGCATCGACTATAGGGAGCTAACAAGATTACCATCAAGATTAAGTATTCGTTGCGGAGAATCGACGATCTATTCGACCAACTGCAGGGTGCTACGGTATTCTCAAAAATTGATCTTCGTTCGGGATACCATCAGCTAAAGATCAGGGAGACAGATGTTCCTAAAACAGCATTCAGTACGAGGTACGACCATTACGAATTTTTGGTCATGCCCTTCGGACTGACAAATGCCCCAGCTGCATTCATGAATCTTATGAACTGAGTCTTCAAAGACTATCTCGATCGCTTTGCGATCGTCTTTATTGACGATATCTTGATCTATTCTAAGACGAAGGAAGAACACAAGAATCATTTACGAATCGTCTTAGGAATCCTACGAGAGAAACAGCTCTACGCCAAATTCAAGAAATGTGAATTTTGGCTCGAGCAAGTAGCTTTCTTGGGACAGTGATTTTGGGAAATGGAATCTCTGTGGACCCGAGTAAGATTGAGGCTGTGAACAATTGGCCACGACCGACTACTCCAACTGAGGTTCGAAGTTTCTTAGGACTTGCAGGATATTACCGTAAGTTCATAGCTGACTTCTCTAGTATCGCCTTGACTCTAACAAACTCGACCAGAAAGAATATGTCCTTCAAATGGACAGAAGCATGTGAGCAAAGCTTCCAAGAATTAAAGAAAAGTTCACCTCTGCCCCGATTTTGACAATACCATCGGGAACGGGAGGATTCTCGGTCTATAACAACGCTTCGAAAAATGGACTGGGATGCGTGTTGATACAGAACGGTAAGTAATAGCATACGCCTTCCGGCAACTAAATGAATACGATAAGAACTACCCAACCCACGACCTCGAATTAGCAGCAGTAGTTTTTGCTCTGAAGATTTGGAGACACTACCTTTACGGAAAAGATTCGAAATCTTCACCGACCACAAGAGTTTGAAATACTTCTTCACCCAGAAGGAGTTAAATATGCGACAGCGACGATGGTTGGAACTCGTAAAAGACTATGACTGCGTCATCAATTATCATCGGGCAAAGCGAACGTAGTCGCAGACACGCTGTGTCGAAAGGCGATGAGCACAGAATTGCACAGAATGGGAGTGGAAATAGTCGATTTAGGTGAAGTCGAAGCGAAACTAGCAACACTAACCCTTCAGCCTACTTTGCTAGAAAGAATCAGGAAAGCACAAGAAGAGGATGAATTTTACCTAAAAGTGAAAGATGCACTACTCGAAGACTACGAGACTCGAGAAGATGAAATCCTACTGTACAAGAATTGGTTATACGTACCCAATGATGAATAGTTACAACGAACAATAATGACAGAAGCACGCAACAACATACTCAGTGCACTCGGGCTCGACCAAGATGTACCAAGACTTGTGAATCACGTATTGGTGGCGGGAATGAAGAAGGATATCGCCACGTTCGTAAGTAGATGTATGACATGCCAACTGATCAAAGCTGAACACCAGCGACCAGCTGGAACTCTGCAGCCTTTACCAATTCCTGAATGGAAATGGGACCATATCACGATGGACTTCGTCGTTAGTTTGCCTAAGACGACGAAAGGCCACGATGCTATTTGGGTGATTGTCGATCGCCTAACCAAATCGGCCTATTTTATCCCTATCAGCTCTACTTTTTCCATGGAACGGTATGCTGAACTGTATATTCAGGAAATTGTTCGACTCCATGGAATTCCAATCTCTATCGTCTCGGTCGATATTCGTGATTTCTATCCAACTTTTGGCAGAGCTTACATAAAGCAATGGGAACTATGTTTTCGTTCAATACTGCATACCATCCCCAGACCGATGGGCAGTCTGAGCAAACGATCCAAACTCTGGAGGACATGCTACGAGCTTGTGTTTTAGATTTCAAGGAAAACTGGAGCAAGTATCTACCGCTGATCGAGTTTTCCTACAACACTAGTTTCCATGCTACAATCGGATGGCGCCATACCAGGCATTATACGGACGCAAGTACCGATTCCCCAGGGGTGAACGAACACTATTGGGACCTGAAATGATTCGCGAAACAACAGAAGCCGTGACGAAAATTCGAGAACGGATGCGAACAGCTCAAAGTGGACAAAAGAGCTACGCAGATCACAGGAGACGACCTTTAGAGTTCGCGGAGGACGACCAAGTATTTGTAAAGATCTCCCAATGAAAGGCGTGAGGCGTTTCGGAGAAAGGGCAAGCTAAGTCTTAGATATATAGGCCCGTTCAGAATTATCAAACGAGTCGGCGAAGTAGAGTACCAGTTGGAATTACCAGCTTCCCTATCGCAAAGTTCACGACGTATTTCACGTATCAACATTACGAAAGTACGTCGCGGACCTGAGCCACGTGATTCAGAACGAGCTTCTCCATCAACAGCTCAAGCCTGACTTGAGTTACGAAGAGAAGCCTGTAGATATTTTGATATACGAATCGAAATAATTACAGAATAAGACTATTCCGTTAGTTAAAGTATTGTGGCGGAATCAATCAATTGAGGAAGCCACTTGGGAGCGTGGGAATGAAATGAGAGTTCGTTATCCGAGTTATTCCAGTCGGCGTAATTTCGGGAACGAAATTCTTTTAGGGGGGAGGATACCCGTAAATTTTAGTACGGGATTTTGATGTAATTAAATATGTAATTTGCTAAGAAGGAAATTTGATAATGAAATTTTAATGGAATAATTTCAAATAAATTGTGATACTTAAAAAAGAATGATAGTAATTATAATAATAGAACAAGTAAGGATGGGTTACACTTACGGATTCGAACTAAGGCCCAAATCTATACTACTATTAAAGAGGGAATATGGCCAGTTTTCCTTCCAGGTAACAGGTTGTTTTTTAGCTGTTTATTTCCTCCATGCAATATCGTAATAGCAGGTTGCAGGTTGCAAGTTTTATTAATATTTCTTTATAAGGTATGGTGGGACCCGCCTGCAAATGAAAAAGAACTCCACGGAACTTCTTCACAAACAGCAACCAGACTTATTACTCAATTCCAAAATCAATTCATACTATATAATATTTTTGTCAATAATTCATACTATATAATATACAGAAAACTAATGCCACTCAAATTTTCTTTGTAACCCGTAAAACGTGGGCTTGCAGCTCTACTATAGTCCTTATATATAGTATACGTTGTGGGTGATTTCATATCTCGCACGTCCAGGGCCAGTTTTTTTATTTTAGGTGGCCCTGCTCCGTGGTCTTTTGATTAGTCGGCCAATGTAGAAATTGGTCATTATGTGCCCTTTTTAAAAAATTCCCTTCTGTTTGGCCCTTATTTAAGAAAAAAAAGAATTTTGGCCCTATATGCACGGGCCGGATTTGTGGCCCTGTGCTGAGGCCTGTTGCACTGGCCCGCGCACGTCTCATAATCTGGGAAATTTCATAAGGTGGCTTAATGAATGGTTCGTGGATTATAGAATCCCAACAGTGATTTATTTGTTTGGGAATTTATTTGAGTGGTGCTGTATGAAAAAATAAGTGCTTTGTGCTCTGAACAGATGGTTTCTTCCCTTGTTTCTCAGAGCTATCTCCAATCGATACACAAAAGCCCAAAATGTATACTTCTCCGACTGTACACCAAACGCAAAACTCGAAATGCGTTTCTGTCTTCTCTCTCATGTTTTAAAACGCTTATATGCGTTTGAGAAAGAGATGTCCCAAAAGATGTGGTTTGATGTTTTAAAAATTACACTGTAGACCATATTTTTATTTTTATTATTAAAGTACCCATATAAAAATAAATAAATAAATAAATAAAAGTGTATAAAGGACTCCCGTTATGATTAATTATTTTTTCTATGTTTTTATACGAAAATATTGAGTTCACTATTAATTTATGACATTATTTTTCTAATCTAATTAAAATAATGTGGTTAGGGTTGTGCGTTATTCGTTAACCGAACCGAATAACGAAAAAACCGAAAATTCGGTACAAAACCGACCGACCGAAAAATTCGGTTCGGTATTCGGTTATTAAAAAAAAATTTCGTTAATTCGGTTCGGTATAGGATTTCGATTTTCGGTAATTCGGTATACCGAATTACCGAATTTTTAAAATTAAAATATATTAAATTTTATTATAATAAAAATAAACTATATTTTATTAAATTATATATTAAAAAACGAATATATTTAAATTAAATATATATAATTTAATATTACTTTTTATAAAAACAAAAATATATTAAAAAATATATATAATTTAATATAATTAAAATTCTTTTTTTTTATTATTGAATTCGGTTAATTCGGTAAAAACCGAATAACCGAAAAAAATTCGGTAATAACCGAATACCGAACCGAGAATTCGGTTCGGTATTCGTTTTGGAAATGGGGGAACCGAACCGAAATTCGGTTCGGTTCGGTTCGGTTTGTACCGAACGAACACCCCGCATGTGGTTCGTAAAGTTGTAAATGAAATGGGTAATATAAAAATGAGGTAGAATAGAATATTACAATAATGGTCTATTGAGTTGAGAATTGGTCTGTCGGTGGAGAAAATTACTGCATTTTTGAGTTTGAGAATGCGTTTGAGTTTGAGAAATGAGTTTTCGATTGGAGATGGTCTCATCTTATGCTGCCATTGTTACGCTAAGTCGAAGAGATTGCTCTCTATCTTCCACAAGACATTTCCTCTGCTATACGGTGTTCCCAAAAAGCTCTTAAGGTTTCCCTAGCCATTTTGTTTTTTATATTTTGTATTTCACTGCAGAATCAATATTGGTCCCGACTAAATTTCTGTTTTCTTGTTCAATATTGTTTGCAGCAAAATCAAGTACTTGGATTCCCTCATATGCACAGCTACCAACAAAAAATCCCTATTGTGTGACGTTACTAAGGCCAACAAGCATCGCTCCCTGTTTCGAGGGTTGTGGATCTTTTTGTAACTCACTGTCATATTTCTCAATTTCTTTTCAATATCTTCTACAATTATCATCCATCATCAATATACTCTCACTAAACTATTTTGCTGTGTATGCAATATTTGCATTGATAGGCACTAAAACCTTGTTTTCTGTTGCTAGCTAAGCCTTTTTCAGGTTAGAAGAATTCAGTGGCATTTGTGTTATTGACATGTACGTTTTTTTCCTGACGTTTCAAAATGCAAACTTGGAATACATATGATTTGCTTGAAGAAGAAGGATAAAAACGAATGGCGCAATGTGAAATATAGAGTACATATAAAATCAAAGTGAGGTATAAGCGTAAACTCTCATGTTTAATATGCTTAATTCACTTTCGATAGCTCTGTATATTGTTACGTGAGGTATATGATAATACTAGAGAATATTGAAACTTACCATGTTTATAGAAACCCTAACTTCTCCAAGTTCGATTTTTAATAACATGGGTTATGTGGTAAAACAGAAGTATTAACGGTTCTTGAACATGAAATATTGATTGAAAGTTGAATTAGAACGTACGCTTTTCTGGAATTAGTCTAGATTTTGAAGGTGATTATAGTGATATAGATTTCGATAATTTTAGGGTATTTACTGTTCTTAGGGAATTTGAATAAGGTTCGGGCGAATTTAGTTTCGAATAAGCAGCGATCAATGATAAAAATTGCATAAGTGAATATTCGGCCGAAATTAGAAAATTTAAGTGTAGGGGCGATTTAATTTGAATAAGCATTTGAAAGATAGGATTTTCATGGCTTATAATATTAAAATAATCACTTTCGACCGATGAGGTAAAGAAAACTTTTGTGACTTCGATCAATGGCAAGAATCGCCAAACTTTGTTTCCGCCGATAGTGAGGCCCTTGCTATGTATTAGAAAGTTAAGTTACTAACCATTAAATTACTAACTAATAGGGCGAATTCATGAAATCATAGGACTTTCGATCGATAATGAAATTCGCCTAGTGACATGACTTTCGATCAATAGATTTAAATTGTGACTTTCGGTCAATTCAGTTTATACAACTACTAGAATATTTTAATAATTTCACATTCAGTTTCGGCCGATTAGAATCACCGAAGTTAAGCTTCGGGCGATTGAAATTGGTAGGAGCATCGGGCGATTTAAATATAAGTATCGGTTGATGAGAAAATTGTCGTATCATACAAGGTTTAATTTAGTGATCAGGCAATTTGAACATGCAGCGAAAGTGAAAATCGTGATCGCACTTTCGATCGAAACTCGTGACAACCTTGGCCGAAATTAAGTGGAGTTTCGATTGAATCTGAGTTTTGAACGTAGTCAACTTTCGCCGAGTTTAAGAATCGAAAGATTTGGTTCGGTCGAAACCTAGGGCTATGTTACAAGAAATTGGGCGTTGACCTGATTTTGACCACCAATCGTACGATTTGTCATTCGATCGATTTTGGAAAATCGCCAAGTTCTACAATCGGGCGATGACCTATGACTAAGTCACTTTCGGGTGTTGAATCGATTTTGACCACAAATCGAGTGAATTATTTTAACGGGTTGACGTTGACTCCCGAGTCTAATATTTAATATAATTATTTTATACCAATATAGTTCGAGGGTTAGATACTAATAATATTACTATATTAAGAGGATCGCCAGTTAGGGACTTCGACGGATTTCTTATTTGGCAATAGTAGGAGGACAGGTAGGTGGATCATCCATCTACAATTCGTAAACACATATGTGATTTATGTGTTTTCATGTGATCTAATGATTTATGTGATTTACGCGACTTGCGTGTTTTATCTGTTTTACGTACGTTGATGTAAATCATGCTTATCTGAGATTTGATATATGCATGGCACATGCATATCACGTCAGGGAGAGAGATGGTTTCCACCGTATTGAGACGGTGATGATTAGACATATTGTTAAGTGGGGTATTGAGAATATTTTGTGACCTGTTAGCCTCACAGGATTCCTGCGGAGACAGACGTGATCGATCTGTCTACTCGAACGTGGTCGGTTCGAGGTGCACACCGCCAGAAGGATACGGGTGTTATCACCCATGATTATATATATATATATATATATATATATTATGGATACGGGCATTATCGCCAATGACTTACAGCTACGGGTTTAACCACCCATGACATTGGATTCGGGTGTGATCACGTGACCACCAATGATATTTATTTGCGCACGTGAGCCTAACTAGGGCTCTGTGTCGTGTGATGGAAATAGGAATATGGGAAAGAGAGAGTGTGCATTATATCATGTTGTGAGATATTGTGGTCGGGATTGAGTGCACACTTGCATACTTGCATTGTATTCACCTACTGGGCAATTCGCTCAGTGTTTACGTGTTGTAGGTACTGAGTCCGACACGCGTCGTGACTGAGGCGGCTGGTGGCGGTGCTCCATGGACTTTTGAGGGCAGAGCGGTACATGGATGAAGACATGTGGAGTGGCGTTAGGTTTTTGGTAATTTGTCATTTTGGGGCTGCGCCCCATGTATAGAGAGGCCAAGGTTATTTGAGGCGCGCCTAGACGCTGAATGAGGTGAGGCGGTAGAAAATCGCTCTAAGCACATAGAGGTGTTGTGTATTGAAGAGGCGGTATGAGGCGGTCGCCTTATCGGTGGTACGAGTTGTAGCGAGGCGGTCACCTCTGAAAATTACTCAGCGAAAGAGAAACCACTTATGAAAGCCCAAACCCAGTTGTAAATGTAAAAGCCCACTTATTTAAACATGTTTTCTCTCATAATTAAAAGCTCCACTATCGATAAACCCTAATAAAAAATAATTTGACGTCCATTTACTCTTGCATTCTTAACTTCGAACATTGGCAGTCGTCTCGTGTCTCCTTCTTTCTTTGTAAGTCATTTTGTTTCTTTCTCCCTAAAATATTTTTTATAACAATAATGATTTTCGAAAATCATTTGTGAGTGGGTTGCGGTGGCGCTTGCAGCTTGCAGATTATTTGGGATTGGGTTGGGACTATCATTACATTATGATGATCAATAATACTTTTTCATGTTTTATTGAATCATTTACTTTGATTACAGATATTGATGATGCCAAATGAAGAAGAAACACGTAAGAAAGACATACCGTGGAACTTCGGGAATTTAGTGGATCCTATAAACCGCGATAATGTGAAATGTTCTTTCTGCGAGCAGTAATTAAAGGTGGGATTTTCAGATTCAAGCAATGATCGCAACATAAAGAAATGTCCGAAATGTCCCGAACACGTCCGACAAGAGGTTCGGCTATTCATTGAAAGAAAGAACGCAAGCAAATGATGGAAGCATCGCGGCGTATCATCGTGATAGTGGTATTAATGAAGAATTCATGTGTTGGGAAGATGAAGAACCACCACGAGAAAGAGCTGCAGCTACTCGAAAATCTAATGTTGTCGTTGGATCGGGACCAAGCAAAAGGTCAAAACAAACTCCGATAAGTGCATTTTTAATGAAAAACAGTGAAGAGCTTGTGCAAGGAAGGAAAAAAGGAATAGATAATGAGCCGCTTCAAGAGTCGATGAAAAGAATAAGAGAGCACATCGTGCAGAATTTCTCTAGGTGGATGTACGACGCTGGAATTCCCTTTAATGCGGTAAACTATGAAAGTTTTAAAGCATTCGTTGCATTCATGCATCTATATAGGTTTGGTCCTATGCAAGAACCTACGTATCACGAGGTAAGAGTTACATATTTGAAGGAGTTGGAAACTACGAAATCGCTTTTGAAGGGTCATGAACAAGAGAGAGCTCTTTACGGGTGCACAATAATGGCGGATGGTTGGCATGACAAGAAAAATAGAGCGTTGATCAGTTTTTTGGTGAATAGTCCGAAAGGAAGTGAGTTTTTAGAATCTGTTGATGCGTCAAAATTTTCTCAGACCTGTGAGAAATCATTTGAGCTGCTTAGTACTTATGTAGAACGCGTCGGTGTCGAAAATGTTGTTCAAGTAGTGACTGATAATGCGAGTGCAATGAAACTAGCAGGTGATGAATATTTTTAAGAGTGAATCGATATTATCTCTTAGTCTTAAGTGTATTATTATTTCTCATGGATTTATGTGTTTTATTAATGCGTAAGTACATTCTTGATGGCAAAATATCCGAATCTATATTGGTCTCCATGCACTGCACATTGTATTGATTTGATGCTCGAGGATATTTTCAAAAACCTAATTTTGAAGACAACGCACGCACGAGCAGTTATGATAAACGGCTACATCTACAATAGGACGCACGTGTTGAATCTCATGAGACGTTTCACGAACAATGTAGACATGGTAAGAGCCGGGAAGACTCGTTTGGCAACTGCCTTCTTGACCCTACAGCGCTTTCATAAGCAAAGAAAAATCTGAGAAAGCTGTTTACTTCTGCCGAATGGATGGATAAATATGCAAAGGAATCACAAGGCAAAACCATGATGCAAGTTTAGTTGTACCGAAAAGCCGAAGGAATGTTTAGGATGAGCATGGCTATAAGACATAGAAACCTAAAAGCACCAGGTAGATGACCATTTATTTATTCTGCTATTATCTATTATTTTATGTTATACTTCATCATGAAAGTGCCATATGTTATTTTTATTTGTAGCCGATTGGTGGCTCCCTTATGGATCTTCAACAAAGAGCTTGCAAACATTTGCTATAAAGGTTCTCAGCCTCACATGTAGTTCTTCAGGTTGTGAAAGAAACTGGAGTGTGTTTGAACATGTGAGTTGTTATTATTATTATTATTATTATTATTATTAGTATTAAAATTTTATGATATGATATTGCAAGACTTATTTTTATGGTTTTTTTTGCAGATTCATTCTAAAAAGAGAAACAGGTTGAATCAACAACGCCTTAATGACTTAGTTTACATCAAGTATAACAGGGCTTTAAGGCGGAGATATGAAGCGAGGGACACCATTGATCCCATTACATTGGACGAATTGGATGAATGTAATGAATGGCTAGTTGGGCAAATCGATGAAGAGGATGAGCTTGTTTTCGGGGACCACAATTTAACTTGGGGGATGTTTCTCGACACTCGGGAGTTGAAAAGCCGATGTACGAGTTTAGAAATAGATCGACCGTGAGAAATGCATCATCATCAAAAGTGAACAAACAAGCTGCTTCTTCTTCTAACGCGGTTGCACGTTGACTAGTTGATGAAGATGATGAAGAGACTAATTCTGTTGAGTCTGAAGAAGAAGAAGAGGAGGAGGCGTACCACCCTAAAAATGATGGTGATTGCAACAATGAAGATGACTACGTTAATGAGCAACTTGATGATGACATATAGATGCTTTGGCTTCTGTTCTTTTGTAGAAGCTTTTTTTTTTTCAAAGCTTGGAGTCGTTGACCTCTCTTTTTTTGTCTAGGAAGCTTTGACTTTCTCTTTTTCCCTTTATGTGCATGTTATGAACTTGTTCATATTTTGTCTAGATTATTATGTAAGTACTACATGCATTGAATATCTTTCTATGATAAGTGTTAATCAATCATTTACTCTTGTTGTGGTATGTATAAGTATTACAATTTATACAAGAGTGGGTGGTCATGAATAAAATAAAAAATATTCATTTAATAATAATCGTCCCAATTTTTTAGGCAACCGCCTTATTTACGCCTCGCCTCTGAGGCAAGGCAGTGAGATATTGTAATACCCGAGTCCGGTGAGTAAGATGGCCAATAAATTTGCATGCATATTATGTGTCTATATGATTTTATAGTTAGTATTTATTTAATTTCGTGACTATATGATATTTAACATTATTTGGAAATTAGATATTGAGTTTGAGGAATTTTGAATTAGGTTGTGTGGGTAAGATAATTTCGAAATGTGATAATTTAGAAATTTAGGGTTTCTTTTTGGATAAAATTCGAACTTTATGATGTGGTAGTGAGTTTCGAAATTTAAATAAGGTTTTTATGAGAATCTTGAAAAATTTGGTGTGAATTAGGAGAATTTAGAAATCGGACTATGGTTAATATTTAAGAATGTCGAGATGGTGAGGAAATAAAATGTCGAAAGGAATATGCGAAATTTTTGTTTGGATGTCGAGATGATTGTTTCGAAATTTTGTTTGGATGTCAAGAAGGATATCGAGATGGTGAGGAAATAAAATGTCGAAAGGAATATGCGAAATTTTTGTTTGGATGTCGAGATGATTGTTTCGAAATTTTGTTTGGATGTCAAGAAGGATATCGAAGATGTTAAAAAATTTATGAGAATGTCGACATGAGTTTATTCATGTTAAGATAATGCTTTGAAATTTTGTCTCGACATCTTATATATATAGATACATGTCGAAATCTTTATGATAATTTTCAAAACATAGCTCGAGATGTATTGGGAAATCGATAGCGAGACTTGTGAGATGGATTCGAAATTTAATTATAAAGATTGAGATAAGTCCAACAATTGAAACTAAAAGAGAAAGTAGAAAGCAACTTAAAGTTAAGATAATAATATACTAAGCATCATATGTAGAGATAGGACATATTAATTTCACATGGCTCGACAATTTAGCTAACAAGAAAAATAAAGTGAAGATGAGGATTAGGTTAATGTCTTTTGTCATTTACCTATTGTTACTCAAGTTGATCAATTAAGATAGAAAGATAAACATTTTTTTGTTAGTTGGCGAGAACTTAGGATTGAGAGAGAAATGAAGGTCTGAACAAGTTGAGATCGAAATTTAGCTTGGAGTAGGTATAAATTTCTTACGCTAATTTTTATGTTTTAACTATGATTAATTATGTTTTAGGTTTTGGTTTGTCTAAGAGGTATTGAGTTTGAAAATCACGTAAGATTATGTTTTTTAGGGTTTTTTGATTTTTGAAAAGGAAGAACATCATTTAGATTTTATATGATATTTAAAGTGTTCTTGACAACTAAGGTTTTGATCGAAAGATTTTAAGGGTTTAGGAAAAATAGTGTTATAATCTTCGAAAGATTGAGGTTTGGTTGGTTTCGAGATTTTAAGTTGTTTGATGGTGTTGAAATTTTTATTAATGTCGAGATGTTATGTGAGTGGGATCTCGAGTAAAATGTCGACATGATGTATGTGGAGTTGAAAAAGTTGATATTTATCAGATGTCGAATTAAATTGTTGTGAGGATATCGAGATCTTTGTGTGAGGTTTCGATATTTATAACTTTGAGTAAGATGTCGAGTGAGAGGCTTTGAGATGTTGTAAGAATGTCGAAAGGTTAGTGTGAGAAGGATGTCGAAGTGAAGAGGTGAAGTAGTTTCGAAATTTTTATGTATATTGAAGGAAAATATCGAACAAGATGTCGAGTGTGGGTGTAGAGTGATTTCGATATATTTATATGAAAATGTCGAGATGTGTTGTGTGACGAGACAAGATGTCGATTGGTTAGTTGAAGTGGAATTGTGAGTAATATGTCGACATTTTTGAGAAGTGAAGATCTCGAGTGAAATAAGATGTCGACATGAGTATTATGTATCTTTTGTAGTAAAGATCTCGAATAGAATTATGAGATGTTGATATGGTCTCGAGTTTTATAAATTTTGAAGATAATGTCGAGATTTATTATGTAATGTCGAGATCCATTGTATAGTTTAGTAAATGTCGAAACCTTGTTTGAATAATAAATAATGATGTCGAGCTCTATTTGATGTCGAAATATATTTTAATTCATGCTGAGATTTATATCAATAGTATTTTTCAGTTTAGGTTAAAATTTTAAATTTTAGGGTTTCGAAATTTATAAAAGTTGGAACTAGGGTTTTCCAAATTTAAAATAATTTTATGAAATTATAACTAAAATAATGAATTATAATTTTATATGTTTTTATATTAGGATTCGAAGGTTAGCGATTTAACCGAGCAATAAGCTAAGGATATCATGTAAGTGGGAATTTCACCTACAACACATAAATTGATTGATATGTGTATTGGTACGTGACTAATTGCTTCGATGAATACGTGGTATGTGAATTATCTGTTATATGCGATTGTTTGGAATATTTATTGTCGCATTATTTATGCCTCATGATCATGTGCACGCACGAATCATATGGAGTATTTTGAGGAATGAGCGTGCATGTATTACTCGAGTGGAAAGCGAGTTATATGTAATGTAGATAGATGAGAATATAGCTACTTCTACAAAAGCACCATGACGGGGGTAAAACCGTCGAGTATATTTACCTAATTATTTAGGTATTGGGAAGGCACGTAGTATAACTATAGTGCCAGGAAAGTAATTTGATAGAGGGGCGACCTGGTGAATGATAAGATTGGAGATAACCCTAATTTTATTATAGCCAGAGTGGGCCACTATCGTATTTTTTATCCGTATAGGATTGAGCTCATGATTTGATGGTGCGGTTAGTAAGTAGCTATGGGCCCTGATGAAAATGAGAAAAAAACGAATGAGTATGATGTGAGTATAGTATTAGAAAGCATTGACGCGGATGCCTTTGCTATTTTGGAGACGTGCATACATGCATATTTCCACTTACTGAGCTTTATAGCTCATCCCATGTTTTTATGTGTTGTAGACGTAGCGAATCCGGTACGTAAATGTTTAGATGACGAGGCTGGTCCTTCTGGAACTTCCGGTGACTTTTGAGGGTGGTGTGTACATGGATGCGACCTGTGCGGCGGGCGTCATGTTTAATTATGCATGTTTTTTGTAAAATACGTTTGTATTGTATGTAAAATTTGAACAATGTTTGTATTGTAAAATAGTGGTGTGTGGTGTGCTTTGTAAAATCGAAAAATTCTATCGGTGTTTCATATGTAATATATTTTATTCTATTTAGTCACGTAAGTTAGTATAATAAAATAGTAGTAGAAGGCGGGGCGTCACACATATCGCCTCTTTGCGCCTCTCGCCTTTAACAACTATGGAGAGGACGATGTAGACAGACTTTTATAGTAATGTATATTATTTTAGAAAAAAGTTTTTGTCAGATGGGTCTTCCGCGACTTACGTTGCGAAAGTCCGCCACTAATCCTAGTTAGAAAAGTAGGGTCACCACACAAGGGGCCTGAACGGGCCAGAACACGGGGGTCGCCAGTTTTATTAAATTATATATATGTATATATATATTATACATTATATATTATATTAAATATATTAATTTAGTAGTTAATGATCCATTAATTATATCATAATTAATGACACATATATTTGTAAATATGTAATTAATACATTGCTTATCCATATTTATTATTATATAGCTTAATTAACTAAAATTAATTAATAAATTAAATTGTAAAATAAAAATAAAGAAAATTAAGAATTTTCCTCCCGCCTGGCCCACACGCCGGACTCCATTTTTTAGGCCCGCCGGATGGTGGTACTAATTTGGTTGCAAATAAAAATCGAGCC
Organism: Craterostigma plantagineum; assembly: GCA_027422505.1. Taxonomy (NCBI): domain Eukaryota; kingdom Viridiplantae; phylum Streptophyta; class Magnoliopsida; order Lamiales; family Linderniaceae; genus Craterostigma; species Craterostigma plantagineum. The sequence continues at coordinate 55,365 of JAPQWV010001104.1, forward strand.
TCGAACGGATTGAGCAGGTACCAATTTGGTTGCAAATAGTTTATCTGTAGTATTTTTTATTTACTTTTCTCATTAAAAAGTTACAAAATAACAATAAAATAATTTTTCTTTTTGCTCATTGTGATCTGTACATCAGTTGATTTTGCCTACTTGCCTTGTTGCCTATTTTATCATTAATTTCAATAGATATTTTTTCAAAGATAAACCGGCAGCCACCTATCAGTTGTAAAATTGAGATTTTGGACCAAATCGTTCCTGACAAAGGTTCGGTTCGATTCCACTTTAGGCCCTTCAAATCTAATGAACACGTCCAGCAATTACATTAGAACTGGCTCAATAGAAAATAATATTCTCCTTGATAAAATAATTTAATTAATGTTGTTGAATAAATATAAATAACTAATGTAAGTATATTGTGAAAGAAAATATAAACAGAGCAAAGATGGTGCTTAAATTATACCATACGCTCATTATTGTTGCTGAAACTTGTAAATATGTCATTTGGCTACTGAATTTTGCAAAACATTTCATTTTTTGTTCCGACCTAAAAAACCAATAGAGAGTGATTTTGCGAAGTTCAAGAACCCAAAAGGCATTTAAAAGTTTGAGTACCAACAATTGAATATAGTTATATACATGAAATTGTGTAATATTGATATTCATGACATTTCATTAGAATTTTTTTTTTATGTACATGACATTGCACTAGACGTGAGTAATGGGCCAGTCGGGCCGGTTCCGACGGTTCTGGTTCCACCGCTTCTGGCACTGTTACGGCTCCAGTCCGGATGAATTTTTCGGGGACCGGACCGGAACTGTGTTGATGGACCCATGGGCCTTAATGGTTTCCAGCTGGTTCCGGGCCGGTTCAGCCCATTTGTTTTTAATTTGTTTTTTGTTTTTCTGGACTTTAAAAAATTTTCATAAATTTTATTACAAGAAAAGAAATAAAACAAAAAAATTACAAAAAAATCTATAATAAAATAAGTGAATGTGTGTAGTGTAAATAAAATTTAGTAACTAATATTATTAAATGAAAATGATATTGATTTTAGAGAGTGTTTTGAGAGAGATATCTTTCGCATCATAATTGAACTGGAATGGCCCAACCGGTCATGCCAACTTTAAATGCACTGTCATCAGTAAACTTCCTCTTTGTGGCGTGTGGAATTTTTTTAAGAATAAAAAAAATTAAAACAAGTTTGTTGATGAGAATAAAACTCGGGTACCTGAAATTGAGAGCGTTAGTTTCAGATGTAATTTTGAGGAAAAATTGTTAAAATGTGATATTTATAGATTTTTGGGATTTGGGGTAAAGTGGTAATAAAATAATTAATTTTCGTTATATAAAGAAAAAATAAACTAACCGTTGAAAGCATAGGTCAAATGAAAAAAAAATTAAAAAATTAAAAAAAGACAATGGTCATATGACCGTTGCCGGTTCAGGTTCCGGTTCCCCATTCCTGTTCCGAGGATCCGGATTTTAGTAACGGCCCATACCCGGTCCGGTACCGATTCTGGTTCCAGGTCGGCTTTACGGACCGATTGTGGGCCGGTTCCCACCCAGTTCTACATTGCACAAACAATTAATTGACTTTATAAGGTGGTTTGGGAAATTTTGAACGTCGAAGTAAATTTTGACTTTTTTCTTAACACCTTGGTCGCCGCAACATTATTTTATGACAGTTCATTGATGAAGATACATTCAGATCCATTCATTCAATTAGCATTAATTATTTAACAACGACCGCATTTATTTAGTCTTATTTATTTATGATAATAATTTATCAGAGATACTCCATCCAAATTAGATTCTGAATTTGTGGAATATTGGAAAGTAAGTATCTTTTCATTTGATTTTGTACGCAAAGGTAATATTTTAAAAAAAAAAAGCATATGAATTTGCGCCGCGGAATGGGACATTTACCACTTCGATGCAATCATAAAATTTAGCTACAAGTTATGTGAATTAAAATAAAATACAAATTCAAATAAAATAACGTGCATATACATACATTTATTTTCAAAATCATCACATGCCACCTGTTTTGGTGGCAACACCTCCGTTAGCTTACTATCTTACGTTACCATATTTTATAGGGCCAATTTAATGTCAACCCAACATAAGTTTGATTTAGGTTTAAGACATGTGAGAAAATTTTTTGTTTTAAGGATCAGATACACTTAATGTTTTAGTACTACTTCATGGACCTGCAGTACCAATTCATCGTTCTACAGTACACTACATCGTTCTGCACCACTTCAGTGTTATGTAATAACACAAAACGATAGTCTGATACTAATACTGTATAACACTTGCGTAAAATTTAGGTCCTTATCTCTAAATTTTACAAAAATCGGGTCTATAACCCTAAAATTTTTTGACAGAGTCCGAATCCTAACTTAAAACATTCTTTTTGGACCTGAAAATTAATTAGCACTATTTTATAAGCCTAAACGTTAACATTGTAGAATAATCAAATAATCAGACAACTACCGACTGGTAAAAACAAAATACTTCTATTAAATTTTATATGTACAATATTGATATGTTCACATCAGATTAATTTTTCTATTAATCACAGCCAAACAGCTTCGATACATTCCTTCCATCATCGAATTGCTCGGTCATCACTAAAACTTGATTGAGCTGACCACGTTGGGTGTGACAATTGGTGAGATCGTAGTTTTCAACTTATGTGAAAATTACTTTTTAATTGATTTTATTATGATAAAGGTATAGGCAACCACAGCATATAATATACTAATGATATGATATGATATATTTTCTTGTAAATTCTGGTGAAAATGACACTCCTTTGTCGGAACGTGCTGACACGTAGTGTATCAGCGTATCTTTCGATTGATTATATGAGATGATTTAATGTGAACATAATAATAATGTATGATCATCAATCACCAAGTGAAATCGGACCAATTATACTTGACTTCACCAACTAATTATCGTAAAAGAAAAGAAAAAACAAATAATAGAAATTACGTGAGGTTTTGAAGTGCTGGAGCACCTCTACCTACTGAACTTTTAACATAAACAAATAATGAAAAGTTTATCAGTAAGTATATACTCTGTCACCATATTTGATTTAAAAAAGGTGAAATTACCAACTCAACATCGAATTTTCGATATTTTCTCTGACAAGGTCAAAAAATAAGTTGAAATTTTGAGTCTGAAATATTCTGAGCAGTAGTCCCATATGATATCCGACCCATCGTAAAAATCTGTATAATATTAGTGATGCATATTAATAAAAGCAAAATCTGTATAATTAGTACCCAAATTTGTGTTGGTCCAATACATAAGCGATATAAATCAACAACAGAACGGCACACCTTCTAGAAAAAAATTAAAATAAAGGAGTAGCATTTGCAAAAGAGAAACTTTTTTTTTCGGAGGAATGCAAAAGAGAAACTTGAGAGAGAACAATTAAACATTGTTCTAACATTATCAATAATTCGAACACAATAACAATTAATTTCGTCTAAACGAAAATTCAAAAGTGTTAATCAATGAAAAACCTTAATCCAATCAAATCTAATTCTACCCAGAGATGTATATCCATCTTATCTCTCAACCCTGTACAAAAGTCATACAAAGAATCGAACACAAAAAAAAAGAAAAAGAACACAGAAAATCATCGATCGTAACGGTTGACGTTCATCACTTTACGTAGGTGATTATTTCTTTTCCCATTGTATAAGTCATAAGGTTCCCAAATATAATCCAACGGACATGGCCTCATCTCATCGAGCCTAGCCCAAGGCTTTCCTTTCCCACTCCAATGCATTAGGCTCACCGGCCCAGGGTGCAACGGCCGGCAAGAACCGGCCACGTTGTCGCCGCCGAGGCCGTGCTGGTTCCAGCGGTGGTCCACGGCCTCCACGCCGCCGCCGAACACCAGCAAGAACGGCGGCAGAGAACCCACTCGTATATCCTCTTCTGCCTCTGCACTGCCATCCACTGCTCTATCTTTTCCCTAAAATGCCCTTCCCTCCATTTCTCGAGATCTATCACCATCACGCCCGTGTTGAAGTAGCACGGGTTTTTCGACCCGAAAACGCCGGAGAGGGTCGGGTCGGACCAGAAAGCGTCGGTGAAGTACTTTGTGAAGTTGGCGTGGCAGTACTCCGGCGCGGCGACGACTTTGCCGGGGGAGAGCTCGACTTCCCAGAGCTTTCTGACGTCGTCGACGAGGATGAGATCTGAGTCCAGGTATATGACACGTGTCACCGACGGGTCCAGGACGTCGCCGAGGTAGTTACGGGCGTAGTTCAGAGGGTTTTCCAGCGCCGACCGTAGGGAGGAGGAGATGAGGTTCATCACGGCGTCTTCCCGGAAGACGTGGACTCTGAAGCTGAGGGAGGGAAACGCCGAGCGAACCAATCGCGTGAGGACGCGTGGGCTGGCGATGGGGTCGAACTCGGCGGTGATGAAGTGGAAGAAGACGTTCTCCGGCACGCGGCGTGGCGGAGGACGGAGTGGACGGCGGCCATGGAGCCGCGGAGGTACTCGGAGTCGAGGGTCATGGCCACGTGGACGAATGAGGGGTCTCCTCCACGCGGGCAGTCGGCGGGGCTGTTGAGGTATTGCGGTGCCTCGGAGAATATTCCGGCGCCGCCGTAGTCTTCCGGCGTGGTGCGGATAGTGTGGGAGATCAACGGCGTGGATAGTAGGATTAGGAACAAGAATCCTACGGCGGAGATTGGAGGAGGGTGAAGGTGAAGAAGAAGAACCATTTTTTATTTTTGTGAGAAATGGTTCGTTCTTTTGGTTTTGTGGGTTGGAGCTTTTTGCAAGTGTGAATGTGTTCTTATGTATTGAATGATGAAGTCAATGAATGAATGTACAGACACACAGCCAAGAGATTGACAGCTGGGATTATAACATGATAACATGTCATAAAGAGAGTTTGTAATAACTAATCATTTTTAATTTCACGAAATTATTAGGACTGATTTTATTGCAATCCATTATCTGATATTTAATTTGTTAAATGAGGCGAAATATGTGGTGGCGTAAAAATGTTCATAATGAAATATGGAAATGCCTCGCGATAGGCAAAATTATAAAAATGGGTCACTAAGTATGCCAATTTTCGATTTTGGATCACTATGTTTACCAGTTATAAAACTAGGTCACTAAGAATGTATATATTAACAAATTGGTCACTAGTTACAAAACTAAGTCACCAAGTATGTATATGTAACAAAACAATGTCACTAAATATGTATATAGTTACAAATTTGGGTCACTAAGTATGTATATAATAAGAAAAAATAGGTCCGTGGACCGTGACCCAATTTTGTTATTATATATATACTTAGTGACCTAGTTTTGTAACTGAAATGGCCCAAAATAAAAAATTGGCATACTTAGTGACTCATTGGTATAGTTTTCCCCCTTGCGATACAAATAAAGAACCTAACACACAAGTTACTTCGCGCGTGTTATAACTGAGCTCAAGGGCTGCGAAATGAAGTACACGCGCTGATAGCACGAAGCTTTTCTCATGAATGCATTTCTAATTGTAGTTGGTAGTTGCTATACAATGTGGCACTAACATACATATATTGGAAAATATTTAAATTACAAAATGATATGCCTCAAAATTTTGTTGAAGCTAATGTTCAATACGATTTCTATAAAACGAGATTGCTCCCTCTTGTTCCCAATGGAACATAGTTATTGTCTCCCGAGATACAACACATACGTTTCGAAATAGAAATACATTAAATTTCAAAACCGACGAATATTGTCGGAAGCTGTTGAAGAATATGGAGACTAGAGAGTAAATTAGGGAATAAGTTTCTAACGGACTAATTTCCAACGGTCGTATTGTTGCCTATATGTTGGCTATCATTGTACAATAAAAAATATAACTCAAATATGAAATGCGATCATTCTCCTTTATCTCTATATCTATACTATGAAAAACTAACATGGTATTGGAGCAGGCACTGCAGAAACAAAAGGATCTCGATCTCGAGGAGATCTCGACCATTGCAAAAAAACCACATTCACAGATGCTCCCAAAACCATGTAAGAAATCAAACCATGGTTGGAAGCCAAAAGCCACAAAAAACCAGTGACTCTACTTTCTTGAGAACCCAAAACACAATACGACACATCAAACAAAACTCTGATCTATCAAAAATCCCCATCACCAGACCCCTACATCTCTCCGTTCCTCTACATAATGGCCGCACCGATCCTAGCCATCAAGAAACAGAGTGCAGCTGCGCCCAAAGCAAATGGGTTCCCTCAAAGAGCCCTAATATCAGAACCTTCGTGGTACCCGTGAGCTCCTCGACTCTCGGTACATCCGTCTCCGCCGCGACGAGTTGTTCGAGTCTGAGCCGGAGTTGTGCTGTGCACGAGAGAAGCTCGATGGGATGGATGAGGACGGATGAGGGAGTTAAGATCTTGGACGAGGACAGAGACAAACCTACAGAAGTCTCGATTGGAACAAATGGGAAACAAGATGAGACATTTGCATCGTGGAAAGAAAAGATCTCTTGGGAACATTCCAGAGAGAAATTTATGAGAATGGGTTATGGGTTGAACCTGGCAGATGGGCTGAAGCAAAAGGATTTGGAGATGCTAATGCCGTTGGGCTTGGGCCAATATGAATGAACCAGATCTCGAATTTTGTGCCCATAACAGGTAAACACAACACAGGTATGAAATCTCAATTCAATTTTACGGGTATGAGTTATGAAAATAGAAATATTTCGAAAGATCATTGGATAATAGATTCAGGAGCTACTGATCATATGACTTGTGATAGGAATAATTTATCAGATATAAAATATCAAAACACATCTCAATACGTAACTGTAGCTAATGGAAATAAACAATAATAGATATAGGTACCTCAGAAGTTTTTTCAAAAACAATTACCGAATACTCTTTATTTGGCCGAATTAAAGTCAAACTTGTTATCCATTAAAAGAATTACTGAAGATCTTAATTGTAATGTAATCTTCACTGATAATAAAGTTATCTTTCAAAATAAAACAATAGGAAGCATCATTGGGGAAGGAAGACTAGACAACGGGTTATATCTAGTAGACATTCCTATTAATGCCCTATACACCGCGAAAAGATCCTCTAACAAAGTAAAATTTTACATAAACGATTTGGTCATCCTTCATATAGAATTCTTACTAAAGTTTTTCCCAATTTTACTTTTGATACTCATAATTGTGATATTTGTAAATTTTCAAAACAAACTAGATTACCTTTTCATATATCTACAAATAAATCTGAAAAAATGTTTGATTTAATACATTCTGATGTGTGGGTCCAGCCCCAGTTGAATCTTACAATAATTTTAAATATTTTGTCACATTATAGATGATTATTCTCGCATCACATGGCTTTATTTACTAAAAAATAAATCTGATGTCTTTTCAAGTTTTTTAGAATTCTCAAATCTTGTGCTAAATCAGTATAATTCAAAATTAAAATCTTCAGATCTGATAATGGAACTGAATATGTAAATAGAAACTTTATAGAGTTTTTTAAACAAAACGGAATACTGCATCAAACAACATGTATCAATACTCCGGAACAAAATGGAGTATCTGAAAGAAAAAACCGTCATTTCCTTGAAGTGACGAGATCACTATTATTTCAAAATAATGTTCCTAAAGTATTTTGGTCCGATGCAGTACTTACAGCCACATACCTATTAACAGATTACCCACTGTAGTTTTGAATTGTAAAAGTCCAATGGAAATTCTCCTAAATAGGAAACCCAACTCGGGGCACTTGCGAGTCTTCAGATGTGTCTGTTATGTACACATCAAAAGACTTGACAAACTTGACTCAAACTCCGTAAAAGCTGTATTCTTAGGATATTCATCCCAAAGAAAGGTTACAAGTGTTATGATCCCAAAACAAAAAAATTATATATTTCAAGGGATGTCACATTTCTCGAAGATGAATCATATTACCCTAATTTAGTAGAAGAATCAACGAATCTAATAGCAAAAATAATATACCTCTTCCCGATTAACTTTCCTTGAAGAGACCAATCAAAAATATAATGCCATAATCGAAGACCGAAATGATATGGGAATTAAATGAAAACAATGAATCCTATTCAGGGGGAGAAAATAATGAAATCAAATAATTAGAAGATCAACTAGACCAACTAAGCGACCAACAAAATTCAATGACTATGTAACAATTATATAACATATCCTATCCAAAATTATATTTCACATAGTAAGATATCGTCTCAACACAAAGGTTTTCTAACCTCTATAGAAAGAGAAGTTGAACCTACAAATTATATATATATATATGTATGTGTGTGTGTGTGTGTGTGTGTATGTGTGTGTGTAAATTGTTGTATTGTCTTGATGATGGTTATAAATGCAATTAAACTATGGCAAAACTTAAAAAAAAAAAGAAATAAAATATATACTTAACTAAGACTAAGTATAAAATGTCAAAAAAATCAATTCCAGTCAACATTTTTTTTTTATAATAGGTACCTAATACGTAGCCGCTTGGTAGAAAATGGTACATCATAAAAATGTATTGTGGTACATGGTATATTGAAAAACATGTGTCATGCTTATAGAGATATCATATTAATATTTAGAAATTAGTACCACACACAAACTAGATGGTATGTTATATACTTAAAACATATGTAAATGTTGGTAAATGGTTCCCTCAACTGAACGAGTACATATGTGATAACTAGTACCACCTATATATAAATTTTATCTGACATTGGACTTAACAGACAATTTTTTATACTTTTAGGTATTTTTGATTGTAGATCTTGAAAAAACTTGAGAAAAAAAGATCATATTGAAGGGTCAATCACAGTGTAAAAACATTTGGATGGTTTTTATCTTTGGAAAAAAAAAGAAACCACAAAAAAGCAACGAGAATCATGGGATTTGCTGCCTTTAAATAGAGAAATAAAATGCCAGCTGACATATATCGTCCAGGTTGGACTGACATGACATGACATGGATTTGACGGATGAATTGCCATGTCATCACGTGCTCCCTTTCCTTACAGCACAGACCCACGACTATTCTTATTACAGCAAAAAAATGAACACTGACCCATAAGGGGAATATTATTTTAGGAATAAAATTCCTCCTCGGTATACTGATACTTTATATTTTTTCTGTTGAAGGATCTTGCATGCGATACAAATTTAAAGAAACTCAATGCATATTAATCAGCAACTCGGCAAGCAAGATATAGATGAGAATGTTAATTGTGATTCAATTCAACAAGAAAGGAATCTGACCGTAGAGAGAAAAAATACTCCTAAAATTGGAAGAGTAACCCAAATATAAATGTTCCTTTTCAACGCTTTGGATACTACGCTATAACTCTGAAAATATATTAATTACAGCACCCCACGGGTTTCGCTGAAAACCGATTGGCTCCAAATTTATACTTGGTGAAAACATGTCAGACGGTGTGGGTTTGTCCGCTTACTGGTGGGTTGGTTGCCCTTAGTAAAGTGCAATAAAGTTCCCTCTTCGAATCACTTTTTGTTCTACAATTATCCTCTCCCTTCTATCTAACAAAAAAACCTAACCTTCTAACCAGTCGCCGCCGCCCCCCTCCTCCCCCCTGCCTCACCCCTCCATTCCCCCTTCTCTTCTTTCTACCCTCTCTCTCTACGGCATTCCTCCTCCGTCGGAGGTTGGGGGGCTCGATTTTACTTTTTTGTCTTGTTTTTTTCTTGTCTTTTCATTTATAAAAAAAAAAAAGAGGACGCCTTGTCGACCGCCCTACCTCCTCCTCGCCTCCCGCACCAGCATATCCGCCGCCTCACCCGTTGCCCACCTCCGCCGGACGCCTTGTCGGCTGTCCCCGCCTCTGCCGGCCGCCCCGTCGCCCACCTCCGCGGCCGACCCGTCGCCTGTCCCCGCCTCCACACTTCATCTCCGTCGGCCGCCGCCATCCCGCCTGCTATCCCTGTCACTGCCTCCGCCGCCCCTGCATTCCTGACTGCCGCCGGTGTGGACGACCTTGCCGCAGTCCCCCTCCGCCTCTCAGCCCCGAGCCTCCCACCGTGGGACCTCGTCTCTCTCGACCCTCGGTCGGGAGCCTTTTCTCCCTTGTGGAGCCATCAGTCCGATGAAGATAAAACCCAGAAGTCGAAGACCAGGTTAAAGTGAAAGAGTATCGTAGATTTAGCCTAATCGCTTTTTCTGTTATATTTCTTTAGTTCTTGGCATAGATAATGGTGTTTATTTTCTGTCGGTTTTTTTGTCCTTTATGGACCCTTTTCTCCCTTTATGGGAGCGTTTTTTCCCCTTGTGGGACTGTGTGCTCTATGTGAGCCTTTTGTTCTCCCGGTTGACGATGTACCGGTGAGACCCCTTGGGCTATTTAGCCTGTATCTTGTTCTTAATGCAAGCTATCGTTCGGAGAAAAAAAAAAGAATCACTTTGTTCTGTGCTCTTTCCTCTTGTATTCAATATTTTACTTTTTTTTTTGCCTTTTTAATCGAGTCCTATCTTATGTGAATAAGGCAATAGTAGGGTGTGGCGTGGTGCTGTTTCCGACGGTTTTCTGCACCAAACCACTATGTGCAGTTTTTCGAAAAGAATTCTGAAACCGCTATTTTGAAAATAAAAATCACACGTACGGTTTCGAGCATTTGATGCGGTTGTTGGTGCAGTTTTGCGGTTTTTAACCGGACAAAGAAAAATACTTATATTTTATCTAATAAAGAACTAGTTTTTAAAAGCATTAGGCGCAAAAAGGTATAGACATCGCATTGTCTCAGAAACAAGGCGCAAGTCGAGGTGTTTGCCTCATATATCGAAGTGTCACCATTGTCCCCAAGTTAGTATCGTTATCTTATTTTATATTAGGCTTTACTTATATTGGGCCATTTTTTGTTTTAATATATTGGTTTAGCTTTGTGGTCCGATTGGAAGCTAAAAAAATAAATAGTAGGTCAATTTGTTATTAATTGTTCTAGTTGTATTTATTTTAACCCTACATGTCCAGCCGTTTGTTCTTATAGAAACATGTTTAACATAAAAAATAAACTTAGTAGTTTACTAATGATATAACTTGCATATGATCAACAAATTAGAATTAATTAAAATTAATTAATAAAAAATAAATTTTACATATGACTAGTGTATGATTACCATAAAGAAAAATTAGATATAATTAGTAAAAAATATTTAGAAAATTAAGTGCGGTGCGATTTGTACAAAAAATTCATACCGTACCATTATTACGGTACGGATTTATAAATAAATTAAACTGCGATTTTGGCAGTTAATTGTATTATACTGTGCGGTGTGGTGCGGTGCGAGCGGTTCGGGCGGTTTTCTAAAATCATTGCAAACCCCTAGGCACTGGGCAAAACTTGGTAAGTTTGAATGTGTTGGAATAGAGAGAATATTAATTAATGGCATTGAATTGAAACTGAACTGAAAATACAGAAAAAAGCTGCCAGTTAAAAGGGTCTTTTAAAAAAATGGTCCTTGACTCAGTCAATGTTAAAAAAATAGCCTCGTTTGCGTTTTTTTTTGTCAATGCCTTCATTTTAATTAACCGTTAACCATCTTCTTTAAATCCTCGTTAATTAACTAAAAATAAAAGAAAAAAATAAATATACATACACAATCTGTATCTATATAAAAGAAACGAAACTCCATTTAAATGCACAGCAGCAGCACGTAATAATTACTATACCAATTCAGATCGATCCACCTTTTTTCTTCATCGTTTCTAAAGAAAAAAACAGCCTCATTTTCGTCACTAAGTCGAACTCGAAGTCTGCGAAACAAGTCTGGAAGGAAATACCCAGCTCTAACTCTTTACAGTAAGTTTTTTCGTTTCGAATTACGAATTTTAACTCTCGAAATTACGTGATTGTGTCTCAAGAGATGATGTTTAGCTCTCACCCAAACACCGGGCGGCCAAATGTCTCGTCTCACACGCTCATTTCTGATCTCTGCCCTAGGTCGGTCTGTGCACCTCAAAACTGAACTACGGCACCAACCGTAGAGTCCGAGCGGCATCAACCATCATCTCGACGGCACCAACCGTCATCAGCGGCACCAACCACTGATCATAACCGGCACCAACCGGTCACATAAAGCGGGCGGCACCAACCACCCGCTCGACGGCACCAACCGTCAGGTGCACTAGTACCTCGACTTCGAGTCGACAACCAAAATCGTCACATCTACTCACCGCACACGACGCGCCTTGCCCGACACCGTAAGGTGTCACCGTGCCAACACGGTCAACATCTCTCACAATGACGTGTCGTGCACATGCTATGCAGTGCAAATAACAGGTATGATAATATACAAAAATATTTAATAAATGTGATGCACATAATTCACCCAATTCACATAATCACATAGTAGTTCACACAAAACGTTTACAGTCGTAGGTGAGTTTCACCTATCTGTCCTCCTGATAAAGTTGAAAGTCAACCACGATATATGGGAAACTCCCTACGCTTCCAACCTCTGAATATCGAAATATTCCAAACCCTACGTATCGAAAATCTTAAAATTATCAAAACCCTAAAAATCATGAAACCCTAAAATCATACTTCACGACTATACATGTTTCATAAAATTCAAATACCGAAACCTACTTATTCAAGCACTAGTCCGTAACAACCTAGTCATTTCAAAACTATAAAATCTAACCTTAATACCTTATCACAAAACTTCAGATAACATTGATCATTATCATTGATTCACTATTAACATATCATGTGTCATAATCATGTATCCACATCACCCATATATACAATGTCAAGTTCGAACATGCTTTAGTCTCGAAAGCTTCCCAACACATATTATACATACTAACATATAAATGAGGGCACTTATTTAACTCAAAGATGTAAATCCTTAACACAGTATCATACATATGAATCTACAACAGATAGCTAATATCACATAATTTATCCTACATATCATAAAGGCACATATATATTTCGAAAGTCCCAAAACTCATACCTCATCACGTAAACATTTATAAACCAGAACTCGTAGATCCTATAATTCCTAACATATGATTTCCGAGAATCTCCTATGGTCATCAAATAATCGCATAAGAACGAATATACATATTAAAAGCATATTAAGCATGCTAAACACGAAAGCTTTTACATACCTCACATCGAAAATTATGAATTCGACTTGCTAAACCTCCTATGTTTATTTAACTCTCATTGTAACTCGAGCACCCTCTGTTGGAAATTCTTATTTATTAATGAGAGTTGCTTCACGTATGTTCATGATATATATGAACATTTCTGAAAGTTGTGTATGATTTGACAACCTTGGTAGAATTTTACCTTATGCTTAAGTAACGTTATCAATATCTATCATACTTTAATATTGTTGGGCCTTATTTAGGTGTTAAGTGTGACCCATTGACTTATTGGGTCTTGGTTATATGTAAAACTTAACCCAAATATTATAAGTCCTTTAATTATTTGTGGGTATTCTTTGAGTAAATTGTTATACAAATTTTCGTTCCAAGACTGAAATTTCTTTTCCCAAAATAAAATTACCTAATAATTTCATCGAACCCGTATTAAATTTTACGGGTTTACAGTGATGTGATAGATCGTGATGTGTGTCGAGCATGCATTATATAGGTGTGTCTGGAAATTTAGCAAGTTAGAAACTAAATTTTGAAGAAGAAGGTAGCTTGAAGTAGTTCTAGAAAAAGTAGCAAGATATATGAATTTTCGGATGATATAATTTTCAGTTGGTAAATGTCGAAATACTGTTAGTTTAAAAAGAACGCATTCGAGATCTATTTTATAATTCATCTCGGAATTTATGTCTACCCCATGTCGAGATGGAAGTGTAATGTCGAGCTTACATTGAAATCTTTGTTTATAATATGATATACATCTCGACATCTATCTCATATCAAGAACAATGTTAATATCGAAATCCTCATATAAATCTCGACATTTGTGTAAAAAGTTTAACATATATCTCGATATCTTGGTTGCATATCGAGATCCATTTTAATGTTGATTACAAATTCTTGTAAAACATATCGAGTAACCAACTCGAGATTTATCTCAAGATGTCGAGATTTATTTTTATCGAGATTTATTCATAAGATAGCTCAATCCTGAAATTGATTACGAATGGAAGCTCGACATCTAATCTCGACATCCTCTCAAGATACATCTCGAGATTTAACTGAATATTGTATAATATGTTATCAATCCCAAGATTTATGTTTAATGAAATATCACACATCAACTCGAGGTCAAATATCGAAATCTTTTGTTTATAACTTCGGAACACTCGAGACAATCCTAAGAAACATGTCGAGATTTTCAACCCATGTCGAGATTTATTATTTGTCGAGATCTATGTTCTATCATTGATATCATTATCGAGATCCAATTAGCATTATTATTATCAATATTAGTTATGAGGTCTCGAGATCTAACACACTACCTATGTCGAGATCCCACAAATAGAACTTAAGAAAATATATCGAGATCCTCATGAGTTTCAAAATAATACCTTTTCAATTTAGGTCAAAATTCGGAATTTTAGGGTTTTCAAATTAAGCCATTTTGGAAAATTATAACTAGTCTAACAAACCCTAATTTTATATGTTCCTATATTTAGGGTTTGAAGGTTAGCGACTTACCGATAAACTAATAGCTAAGGATATCAGGTAAGTGGAAATCGCAACTACAACACATAATTTTATGTGCATGAAATTATGTGTTATGTACTTTTATAATTGTATGTGACGTGTCTATGTGCTTATATGATTTTATGTGAGTTCTACGTGATTTAGTTTCGTTATATGATGACATGACATGCATATTCATGGCATGAGCATATGCACGCACGACTAGTATGAGAGTCAGGGAAATAGCGTGCATGAGTATAAGATCGCTTGATGAGTCACGGCTCTTCTATGCTGCCGCGGCGATTCACGAAGCCGATATAGGCATTTGTGTCGATTCAATGATGAGTCACGGCTCTTCTATGCTACCGCGGCGATTCACGAAGCCGAATTACCTGATTCACGAAAGGTAGGGGGAATACCCCGTAGCGGGAGATGCAACCTGGAGGATGCGACTCGAGGGTATGAGCGGCACTTCCCTCGAGTGTTGGCGACCTCGTAGTAAGCTACCAGTGAGAAGCGCCCGCGTGTCAGACCACATTGGGATGGAAAGGCGCCTTAGGGTTAAACGAAATTGGTGTGCCCGGGTTAGCCTCTCAATGGGACGGCATTGGGATTGAAAGGCACTAGTAGCCTCTTAGTGTGTACCGCATTGGGATTGAAAGGCACCATAGGGTTACGCACAATTGAGTACTCGGGTTTTAGCCTCCCAGTGTGTGTAATTCCACTTGTACCTTAGGGGTTTGAGCTCTATATGGTGCATAGTAAGATTGAAAGCCGAGGGCCCAAATATGTTATGAAAGGTCAAGAAGAATGTGAGAAAGGTCAGGAAGAATGTGAGAAGTAGATAGCATTGGCGCGGATGCCTTCGCTATTTAGATCACGTGCATTGCATGCATGATTTTCACTTACTGAGCTCTATAAGCTCATTCCACGTTTTATGTGTTGTAGGACCCCGCGATCACGGTACGTGATCATTTTCAAGGCGAGGCCAACTTTTGAAGCTTCCAAGGGCTTTTGAGATGGAAGTGTGTGCATGGATGCGACCTCGTGGAGGGCCAGTAGATAGATTTCTTTTGACCCGCATGCGCGCTTTCCTATGTAAATAGGACCCAACGATGATTTTGTAGGAACAGTTACGAGTCTTTATTTATAAAAGAACAAGAAAAATTTTATACGAAATTTCATATGATTTATTTCGTTATTATGACACTAGTTACGTAAACTAGTTAAGAAGTAGTGGTGGAGGCGGGGCTGCCACTGGTATCAGAGCTTAGGATATAGGTTCCGCAGACTGGTGCAGATAAAGGTAAAGAACCCGCAGCCTCTACTGATAGTCGGGATGAGACTATCCTTCAGCTCGCGGAATTAGTTTGCCAACAATCCGCCCAAATCCAGCAATTGATTCAGCAACAAAACGCTGGTGGGCAATCGAGCAATGGACCCCCTCAAGCCGAAAGAATCGAAATGGTCGGGGAAAGATTTCGTAAAACTTAACCCCCCAACCTTCGAAGATGCTGTTGATCCAACCTCGGCTGAGGATTTGCTCCGAACCTTGGAAACTATGTTCCAGCATAGCCGTACCCCTGAACCAGAAAAGGTCTTGTGCGCTAGTTACCTATTGAGGGGAAGCGCAGGTCACTGGTGGGATACCGTACTAACTCTCGAAGATACCTTAACCATGACCTGGGAGCATTTCAAAGAACTTTTCCAAAATAAGTATTTCACTGCTTCCGTCCGTGCCCAAAGGATGAACGAGTTCATCAATCTTCGCCAGGGAGCAATGACGGTAGCAGAGTATATTAGGAAATTCGAACAGCTTTCCCGATTCGCTACCCATATGGTAAGCACTGACTCGCTGAAAATCGAACGATTTATGGAGGGCTTGAAGCTAGAACTCTACCGTGATGTTGGCATGACTGGATTCCAAGCGGTTACTTATGCCCAAATGGCGGAACGAGCCCTAATGGCTGAACAAGCTGAAAGCCGAATTGTACGAGCCCAGGAAATTAAAAGGAAATTCGAACAAGGGCCCAAGGGGAACGGAAATAACTCGAAGAAACCGTTTGTTCCTAAGAATGTAAAGCCCAATTTCCAAACCGCCTTGGACCACCTCAACAAACTAATCCAAATAAGGGGAGACCCCAACCGAATGCACCCGTATGCCCAAAATGTGCACGACGTCATCTAGGCGTCTATATTTCCCAAACGCCACCTGCTTTAAATTGGCAAGACAGGTCACTACTCTGTAGCTTGCCCGGAAAATGCATCGGGAAGCCAGACAGCGAATTAGACTAAACCACAGAAGGTACCCGCTCGGGTTTACTTGCTTACAGCGGAAGAAGCTGAAAACAATCAGTCCGAGATGGAAGGTACCCTTCTAACCGATTAAACCTCAACATGCATGATTAATGGACTTAGGAGACACACTTCCTTTGCATCCACCACTCATGTGGTAAGACTCAGGATTATTTTTTTAGCCGACTTGGTTGATACCAGTTCGAGTGTCGATCTGAATCGTGATCGTAGTAGATAGGCATTCGAAATAGAAACCCGTACTTGAATTCCTTGAACCTAAGATCCAATAATATCCGGGATATAGTTCTATGCCCCAATCATTTGATAATCCTGAGAAAACCTGTGCGTTCAAGTATCAGAGTGGCGCAGCGGAAGCGTGATGGACGCTAATGATTTTCAATCTCTGCCTAAGTTAGAATCATAGAAATTCTTGTTAACTCTTCGAGGTAATACAGGTTCCACTAAGTGAAACAATCTTCATATCTATTTCATTAGGATCGTATTCCTTTCTATCCTCGAAAATTATTTGAGGTTCCTTGATAACTTCCTAGGGTGAATTTCTATCACCCAACCTAGCCAGTTCAACTCTCTACCAATCGTTACCCTGAATTGTTCCAGCCGACGGAATTTCAGGGGCGAAATTCTTTTAAGGGGGGATGATGTAATACCCGTAAAATCTAATTATGGGACTTACGACTTAATTAACAGTAAATTAGGAATTTCGTTGGATTAAATAAATAAAGAAAGAAATAGGACTTTGAGTGATACGATGCTTTCATGCTTTTATGTTCTTAAATGACTTAGGTGTTATGTGATTTATAATTCTTAAGAGGAGGTCGATTTCTAACTTTAAGTAAAATGAATGTAGAAGTTAGAGAAACATCAAGCAATCAATGTCGAGATATTGGGCCTCATTTAAATATGTAATCAAGTCCAAATATTTGAGATAGATATCAATTGCTTAGACTCAAGGAAAACCACGTCGACACTTTTCACATCAATTAGGTCTTTAGTATTTAATGGTTATCCAACCATTCGATATTATAAGTTAATGAATTAAGAAAACCCTAAACCAAGAAAAATAGATTGAACGGAAGCAAGAAAGAAGAAGAACGAGCTGGACAAAGGAAGGCTTAGAATAAAATTCAAACTTCGACCTAAGAAGGTAATAATTTCGTTTAAGCTTAATAAATCAGTTCGAAGTCTTTATACACTATATTTTACATAACCTAATAATAAGAGGGTGTTAGGGCATACCCTTTTCAGGGTTTAGCATGTTTTCAAAAAAGAGAATTATAACTCTAACTATCGATTTTAGGGTTTTTAGCCATCTTGAGTTTAAGACCATATTAACATGCTTACTTAGAATTATATATGTGTGTCTGGAAATTTAGCAAGTTAGAAACTAAATTTTGAAGTGTTGAAATGCTGCCACCTCTTCGCGACAGGCAACGTGAGAGACCACAGAAAAATCGATTGCCTTCTGTTGGCGAATTTAGCAGGAGGTAAAACCTCTAAATTTAGGATTTTTTAATGTAATAGATGTACTTATGAGTGTTACGTAATGTTATTTATTTGGATTAACGTAATTATGATTTTATAATGTAAGAGTTATGAACTAAAAGTTAGGGTTTAAAATTAGTGTTTTAAACGGGTAAGGGTTTGAAATCCAATTTACATAAGAACAACAGGCAGTGGACCCGCGCTTATGCGCGAAGGTCCCGTGCTTTCACACACGGGTCCCATGCTCATGTGCGCGGGACCCGTGCTTATGCGCGAAGGTCCCGTGCGCATAATGCATGGGTCCCATGCTCATGTGCGCGGGACCCGTGCTTATGCTTGAAGGTCCCGTGCGCATAATGCACGGATCCCATGCTCATGTGCGGGGACCCGTGCGCATATTGCTTGGTCCCTAGGGCATAAGTTTGGTCCCGCACATTAGTGTTCCTTTACAATTACTTTTCATTATTGGTTGGTCAACTATTTGTCTGAAACATGTCAGCTTTAGTTTTAGGTGTCATAATGCCTTGTCAAATCTGATGTGCTTTTCGATTTGTGAAAAGGACAGTCAGTCACGGGTTCTAAAAATCGACTTAGTAAAAATTAACCATGACGAAAAATTTGTCGAAAAAAAATTAATCTTGACAAAAAAAAACTCTTTCGGATTTAATGTATGCAAAATAAAATTATACTATTTGGTTAATGTTTTGAATGTGACGTTGTTGAATTACTTGGATGTCACAATAATTTAGCAAATTTACATACTAACATCTCGCCTTATGTTGGTGAGTTGGTCAGGATGTAACAATCGAAAAATCGTATCTTATAGTTGCAAAAGACCATACCTTTGCAATTAATGATTTTTTTTGACGTATTTATGGAGGCTGAATCAAACTTCGAAATTATTTAATCCACTGTAAAATTGCGAAAATTATCGTAGGGACCCCGCACATGAGCGCTGTGGTCTGGGGCTCATGAGCAGTGGACATGCGCGGTGGATGCGCGGGACCCGTGAACTCACTCACGGGACCCGTGAGCATAATTGGACCCGTGCGCGTAAGTTTGGTCCCATGATCAGCAGACCAGACCCTACCATTGCAAGCACGGGTACCCTGCGCTTCGAATTAGGGTACCCTGCGATTCGGAGCTTCAATTGCCGATGGATTCTTCATAAATTAAAAAAATTACCTTCACTGTTTGGGATCTCACCTGAAATGCCATGAACATGAAGTGAAAGGGTTAATGGGTGCTTTTTTATTTACTTTTGCCTTTTCAGATTCTACAGTAAACCTCTGCGAAAAGCTGTAATTTTCGTTAAGTGTTGTTGATTGCCATTAAAGAAGGGTAAAATAGTCTTTCACACAGAGTAAGTAAGGGTACATTGGTCTTTTACGATTTATGAGGCTATTTTTTTAACGTTGACTATGTCAAATGCCATTTTTTTAAATAATCCCAGTTAAAAGGCTAAGCTGTTTTCCGCTAGTTTCCAAAGAGGGAAGCTGTTAAGCACTCAAATGAGC
Source organism: Craterostigma plantagineum (assembly GCA_027422505.1). NCBI lineage: Eukaryota > Viridiplantae > Streptophyta > Magnoliopsida > Lamiales > Linderniaceae > Craterostigma > Craterostigma plantagineum. The sequence continues at coordinate 75,354 of JAPQWV010001104.1, forward strand.
AACACAATTATTTTAACAAGAAACAAAAAAGAGCACTTACCGTTAAAATAATCCAGCAAATTCAAGTCTCCAAAAGAAATCAATCACACACAAGCACACATGCATATTAGATCAGCGGTTGGAAAAAGATTTGAAGTTTTTATTACATTACAAGAATGAAACTTTTCAACATTTGCAAATGCCTAACTGTTATTTACAATTACATGCATGTTGTGGTTTGAGATTCACGGAAGACCAACTCTTACATGTTTCAGTCTGCTCCAAATGCCTGCAATACACATGCATCCGATCATATTCATGAACTATGCTGCAATTAAGTTTAATATATCCCCACATCAAGCTTACAAATACAAGACATAAATATCAGTCAAGAGTTTAAGGGTTGTTCGTCCATCTATAGAAACTCCGAAGTTAAGCGTGCTTGACTTGGGGCAATCTAGGGATGGGTGACCCCCTGAGAAGTTTCTCAGGGTGCGTGTGAGCGAGTGGGTTAAATGGTGACACACTGGGGCCAGACTATCAGTCGAAGTGTGGTGGGCCCAACCCCACTAGTCTCGGTAGGGACCGATGCCATAGTGACACCCGGTATGGGACGAGACGTTACGGATATCTTGGTTTCCAAGAAAATATACGATATAATGAGAACATTTGAATGACCACATTACCTGCAAGAAGTGTTGTCAAATTGGTGCCATGGCATAGCGGATTTTAGCAGGGCCGGCATGTAGAGGCTGCACTCTGGCGGGTTTTCATGGCGGCGCCGTCATTGCGGTGTAGCGGGAATGACGGTGATAACTTGAAGATGGCGGATTTAGGGGCTTTATTCGAATGTGGGATGTAATTATTTTCTTCAAGGAATATGAGCTGTAATTTGCGGGTTGCCCAATTTTAGGTTGGCACAATTACTTAATAATAAGTGGACTGAATTTAAATTAAAAGACAAAAACAAAAGGAACAAAAAATTCGACCTACTATCCGCCCAAACCCTACGCGTGATTCACCCACCCGCACCGACTAACCCCGTGCCATAGTTGTTAAAGGCGAGAGGCGCAAAGAGGCGATATGTCACTGCCTTGCCTCAGAGGCGAGGCGTAAAGCGGTTGCCTCAAAAATTGAGACGATTATTATTAAATGTATATTTTTTATTTTATTCATGACCACCCACTCTTGTATAAACTGTAATACTTATACATACCATAACAAGAGTAAATGATTGATTAACACTTATCATAGAATAATGTTCAATGCATGTAGTACTTAACATAATAATCTAGACAAAATATGAACAAGTTCATAACATGCACATAAAGGGCATGGACAAAAAAAAAATAGAACCCAAAGCTTCTAGGAGAGAAAGAGAAAGTCAAAGCTTCCTAGACAAAAAAAGAGAGGTCAAAGACTCCAAGCTTTGGAAAAAAAAACTTCTACAAAGAACAGAAGCCAAAGCATCTATATGTCATCATCAAGTTGCTCATTAACGTAGTCATCTTCATTGTTGCAATCACCATCATTGTTAGGGTGGTATGCCTCCTCCTCTTCTTCTTCAGACTCAACAAAATTAGTCTCTTCATCATCTTCATCAACTAGTCGACATGCAACTTGTGTTAGAAGAAGAAGCAGCTTGTTTGTTCACTTTTGATGATGATGCATTTCTCGCGGTCGATCTATCTCTAAACTCGTACATCGGCTTTTAAACTCCGAGTGTCAAGAAACATCCCCCCAAGTTAAATCATGGTCCCCGAAAACAAGCTCATCCTCTTCATCGATTTGCCCAACTAGCCATTCATTACATTCATCCAATTCGTCCAATGTAATGGGATCAATGGTGTCTCTCGCTTCATATCTCCGCCTTAAAGCCTGTTATACTTGATGTAAACTAAGTCATTAAGGCGTTGTTGATTCAACCTGTTTCTCTTTTTAGAATGAATCTGCAAAAAAAAAAACCCATAAAAATAAGTCTTGCAATATCATATCATAAAAAATTTTAATAATAATAATAATAATAATAACTAATAATAACACAACTCACATGTTCAAACACACTCCAGTTCTTTCAAAACTTGAAGAACTACATGTGAGGCTGAGAACCTTTATAGCAAATGTTTGCAAGCTCTTTGTTGAAGATCCATAAGAGAGCCACCAATCGGCTACAAATAAAAATAACATATGGCACTTTCATGATGAAGTATAACATAAAATAATAAATAATAGCAGAATAAATAAATGGTTCATCTACCTGGTGCTTTTACATTTACAACTGGGCTTTTGGGCTTTCATAAGTTGGTTTCTCTTTCGCTGAGTAATTTTCAGAGGCGACTGCCTCGCTGCAACTCGTACCACCGATTAGGCGACCGCCTCATACCGCCTCTTCAATACACAACGCCTCTATGTGCTTAGAGGCGATTCTCTACCAGCCCGCGCCGACCCACACCACGACGACCACTGTAAGTGTAGCTGTTTTCAATTTCTGTTTTTTTTTTTGCATTAATAATTTCATTTATTGACCTTGTGAATAAGTGGAGCATTTGAGTTATGTCTTATAAATGATGTAAAATTGTTTGGTTATTGAATCAGGAAATGGTAGATAAAATCTCTCAGAGGCTTGATCTAAATCAACAAATAAAAATGATATTGGGTGGAGAGTTTGCCATGCAGCGAATGAAGGAGATACAAACACTGTTGTTTGTAATTAAGTCAGAAAACAATGAAAGACGGAATAACTAGAGCCAAGAATCACTTGATGGGAAAGTGAGGTGATGTATCGATATGCTTAAAGTGCCCACCCAAAGTTCGAGAAGAACTTTGGGCATATGTAAAGGGAAAAGCGGAGGCAAGCAAAGTCAATACAGCTAATGCGCTATATTGCGATAGCGGTGAAGATGAGATTTCCTTTCCAATAAAGTCTCGTGGTTCTTTGGAAAAAAGAAATATGAGAAGAAATGTCCAATGGATATATATTTTCGAGAGCCTGAGACGAGCATTAAGAGGAAGCAGGACAAGCTAAAACACGCTAGCATAAGAGATGCTTGTGATAAAGAAGCAACGGCCAGAGTCCATCAATACATTGCTCGCTTTTGTCGTTCAATCTTATCAAGTTACAGAGTTTTCAAGACATGGTGGATGCTATGATTCATTTGGTTTTTGCGTATTCCAAGCTATCACGATTAGAGTTTCACTATTGAACAAAGAGCTAGAATATACGAAGAATTTGATGAAAAATCATGAGGCAGAGTGGAAGGTGACCGGTTGCTCTATTATGTCTGATGCTTCGACTGATAGGAAACAAATATTTATTATTAATTTTTGGTGAATTTGCCGACGGGGACAACGTTTGTCAAGTCCATTGATGCTTCTAACTTTGTGAAGACGGGCAAAAAGATATTTGAATTGCTAGATTCCTTCGTGGAGACGACTGGAAAGAAGAATGTTGTCCAAGTTATCACGAACAATGGGAGCAATTACGTGGTGACAGGAAAGTTGTTGGAGGAAAAGACATCTTTTTTGGACCCGTGTGCGGCTAATTGCATTGGTTTGATGCTTGAAGACATCGGCAAACTTCCGTTGATAAATGGAACAATTGAAAAGGGGATCCAACTTGTTGGGTCTATTCCCATTCGAGTACACTTAGTTTGTGGAGACATTTCACGAACAAAAGGGAATTAGTGAGGCATGCGATAACTCCTTTTTCTACGTCTTTCCTCTCTTTACAGAGAATTCACGAGGAGAAAGCAAAAATGTTTACTTCTGAAGATTGGAGCAAGAACAAGTTGTCGAATGATGTTAAGGCAAGGGAGGTGACAACAGTAGTGATTATGCCGAGTTTTTGGAATAATGTGATCTTTACGGTAAAAGTCATGGCTTCTCTTGTTTGAGTGCTTCGGCTTGCGGATAGCGAAAAAAGACCGACAATGGGATATATTTATCAAGCTATAGATGCGATAGGACAAAAGAAGCGATTATGAAATCTTTCAATAACAACGAAAGCAAATACAATGATATATTTGAAATCATTGATTAGGGATGGAATTGTCAGCTTCATCGACCATGCATGCGGCCACTCACTTTTGAATTCACAGTTGTTCTACAACAATCCGCAAATGGAGTTCGACTTGGAGATTCATAATGAGTTTATGGATAAGTCACATTATGTTTATAAGTCACCACCACAACCGTCACCTTCTCCACCACCACCTTATGTCTACAAATCACCACCACCGCCGCCTTATGTTTATAAGTCGCCACCACCACCGTCACCTTCTCCACCACCACCTTGTATCTACAAGTCACCACCTCCTCCCTCATCTTCACCACCATCTTCATCATTTTAGAGACCATTACCTTTCGTGTAAAGTATTGACTCGGACAAAGTCTTCAATAGGGCATCTTTCCCCACAACCAACTTCCTAATGCAATCCATAAACCCATTATAAATCTCCAAGTCGAACTCCATTTTCAGATTGTTGTAGAACAATTACGAATTCAAAAGTGTGCTGCCACATGCAATGATTGATGAACCTGACAATTCCATCTCCTATCAATGATTTCAAATATATCATTGTATTTGCTTTCGATTGAAAAATTTCATAATCACTTCTTTTGCCCTATCCATTGCTTCATTAATATATCACATTGCTGGTCTTTTTTTCGCTATCCGCAAGCCGAAGCAATCAAACAAGAGGAGCCATGACTTTGAGCGTAACACCACAACGTTCCAAAAACTCGGCATAAGCACCACTTTTGTCACCTCCCTTGCCTCAGCGTCATTCGACAATTTGTTCTTGTTCTAATCTTCAACAGTAAACATTCTTCTAAGATTTTCCTTCTCCTCGTGAATTCTCTGTAAAGAGAGAAAAGACGTAGCAAAAGGAGCTACCGCATGCCTCGCTAATTTCCTTTTGTTCGTGAAATGTCTCAACAGACTAAGTGTACTCGAATGAGAATAGATAAACCCAACAAGTTGGATCACCTTTTTAATTGTTCCATTTATCAACGGAAGTTTGCCGATGTCTTCAAGCATCAAACCAATGCAATTAGCCGCACACGGGGTCCAAAAAGATGTCTTTTTCCTCCAACAACTTTCCTGTCGCCACGTTATTGCTCCCATTGTCTGTGATAATTTGGACAACATTCTCCTCTTCAATCGCCTCCACGAATGAATCGAGCAATTCAAATATCTTTCCGCCCGTCTTCACAAAGTGAGAAGCATCGACAGACTTGACAAACATTGTCCCCGCCGGCGAATTCACCAAAAAATTAATAAAATACATCTTTCTTTCCTATCAGTCACCTTCCACTCCGCCTCATGATTTTTCATCAAATTCTTCGTATATTCTAACTCTTTGTTCAATAGTGGAACTCTAATCTCGTGATAGCTTGGAACTCGCAAATTTGTACCTAATGAACCAATGGCATCCACCTTGTCTTGAAAACTCTATATCTTGATACCAAAAGCGAGCATTGTATTGATGGACTCTGGCCGTGCTTCTTTGTCACAAGCATCTCTTATAGAGCTTTCAATGGGGCGGGCCGGAGCGGGCTGGCCCGCCGCCCGCTGTTTGGCAGGGCGGGGCGGGCCTTCAAAACTGAAGCCCAGCCAGCCCCGACAGCGGGCCGCGGGCCTGGCGGGCCAGGCCAGTCCGCCATGAATTTTTTTTAAATTTTTTTATTTAAACTTTTTAATTAATTAAGAATAATTTATATAATTATGATATTTAAATATACATTAGTTATTTATTAATTAATAAATGCATCATTAAATATTTAATTGTAATATTTAAATATACATTAATTATGTATTAATTAATAAATGCATCATTAATTATAAATAAAATCATTAATTAATTCCTCTATTTATATAAATATAATTTAATTTATTAATAAAATTAATAATATAATATGGCGGGCCAGCACGCCCCGCCCCGCCTAGCCCGCGGCCCGCACGGGCTAGCCCGTTTAGGCCCGTCCAGCCCACCCAGTCCGCCCCATAGGCAGGGCGAGGCGGGCCGGCCCGCGGGCCGTGGGCTATTTTGGCAGCTCTAATCTCTTATTCTAGCGTGTTTTAGCTTGTCCTACTTCCTCTTACTAATGGCCGTCTCAGGCTTTCGATAATATACATCCATTGGACATTTCTTCTCATTCTTTTTCCCAAAGAACCGTGAGACTGGATTGGAAAGGAAATCCCATCTTCATCTTCATCGCTATTGCAATATAACCAGTGTTTTAAAACGCGCATAGCGCAATGCGTCGCGTTTCAATTCAGATAGCGCGTAGCGTATTGCGTGAGTATTTTGGACAAGCCACCTAAGGTTAAGAAACATAATTTATAACAAATTATTAATGATAAGCGCCTTATTCAACAAGTTTTATATAAAATTTGGGTACATAATATATGTAAAATCCAATGTATATACCACAAACAATAAAAATATATATATAATATATATTAACAAATAATTCATGTGCATGATATTTAATAGAATGTTATATCTAATTCACTCTCATTTTTGTATCCGCATTAAAAAATATTGAGGAAACCTATACTTAAAAATGTAGTATTTAGAAATAATTCTTATGGATATCGAAAAATATAAGATAGCATGTCATTTTGATCGCTGTTAAACAAAGAATAAATTAGATAATTTTGTTTTTTTATCACATAGATTGCAGTAAATAATCACATTTTTTGTTCAAGTAATTAAAAGGTTAGAAAAAAAATGAAAAACTAAAATAATAATAATATGTTAGTCAAAGCATGGAAGGACGTCATGATAATATCTGGTGTCAATACACGTGTACGCTAATAATATCTGGCACCAATAATACACTGTATGCTTTTGTTAATACGCGTCGTCGCGTTTTGAAGGAAATTGACGCTAAAGCGCGCATTAATTCGCGCGATACTATGCTTTTTGAAACAGTGAATATAACACATTAGCTGCATTGGCTTTGCTTGCCTTCACTTTCCCTTTACATATGCCAAAGTTCTTCTCGAACTTCTGGCTGGCACTTTAAGCATATCGATACATCACATCGCTTCCCCATCAAGTGATTCTTGGCTCTAGTTATTCCGCATATCATTGTTTCCTGACAGTGATTACAAACGACGATGTTTGTATCTCCTTCATTCGATGCATGGCAAAAATTCCACCAACTATCACTTTTATTTGTTGATTTAGAACTACCCTTTGAAGAAATTCCATCTCCATTTCTTGATTCAATAGACAAGCAAGTTTCGCATCAAAACAAAAATTAACATTCTTATCACAAGAACAGAGTTCAAATCTAGCACAACCCACAATCTCACATCATTCATAAGACATAAGCTCAAATGCTCAACTTATTCACAGGGTCAATAATCCAAACTATTAATGCAAAAAAGAAAAAAAAACAACAAAAAATGAAAACTGCCGGACACTTGCAGTTGTCGCTGTGGGGTGGGTCGGCGCGGGGTTGGTTGGTGCGGGTGGGTGAACCGCGCAGAGAGCTTGGGCGGATAATACAGGTCGGATTTTTTGTTACTTTTGTTTTTCTTTTAATTTAAATTCAGTTTTAAATTTAGTCCACTTATTATTAAGTAATTGGGCCATCTTAAAAATTGAGCAACCCGCTAACTACAACCCATATTCCTTGAAAAAAAAATTACAGTTCAATTCGAATAAAAAACCCTAAAATCCGCCATCTTCACGTTATCACCGCCATTCCCGTTACACCACAATGACCATGGCGCGCCATAGCACCACCATGAAAACCCGCCAGAAAGCAGCCTGTGCGTGGAGTCCTTGCTAAAATCCGTAACGCCATTATGCCATGGCGCCAATTTGACAACAGTAGTATATAAAATGGTGGCGATATGGTCATCAAACACCAAATTTGCAAAACTAGCAATCAAAATTCTTAGTTTGACATGTAGCGTGTTGGGTTATTGTGAACGCAATTGGAGCATCTTCGAGCAGGAGCAGGTAGTTGTTATACACTCCATCTTTAATGGAATTTAAAGAAAGTGATTAGTTTTGATACATGATCTTTAATCATTTGACAGATTCCTTCGAATAAAATTTGGCTCGAACATCAAAGAATGCACGATCTAGTGTTTGTCAAGTACAATCAACAATTGGGGAAAAGATTTGATGTTAGAGATGAACTTGACTCAATTTCTCTTAGTCATATGATGAGTGTAATGATTGGCTAATTGGAGAAAATGGATGATGATGTTGATGATGCCGGAAAGATTTGGTGTTTGGTGATGATACCACTTTGAATTGGGAAATAGTGTATGAGGCTTCGGGGGGTTAGAAAGTTCTCAAGGTATTAGGCAAAGCCATGAAAAGAAAGGAGCAATCGGTTGGTACTTCGAGTTCCTCGAAGAAACTAGCCTCAAAGGAAAATGGAAAGAAAGAATGCTTGTAGATGAAGATGAAGTAGAGTTTCAAGATCGAGGTGAAGAATCCGAAAAAGAAGAGTTTGTTGAATTCGAGGAGTACAAAAAGGAAGAGGAAGAGGGACATGCTCCGTTAGCTAACGATAATTTAGAAAATGATTATGTTGGGGTCGATGAGGAGGATGACGCTTAGACTTTGTGTTTTTTACTTTTCATATGTATGCTCGTCTTCAACCTCTTGAAGTTTATTTGCTATTTTATGAAACTAATGTCTTGTTAAATCAATTATTGGAATGTTTTTAAAATATTGTTTACATTGCTATATATAAATTATACATATATTTTTAGGTCGGCCATGGCTTTCCGCCCGCCACGCCATCCGCCATAGGAATATGGTGGGTTTTTGGCTTCTGCCATGGCCCGCCATCGATAACATTGCCTACAAGCTCTAAACTTGAAGCAGCGTATCATACTTCAGTTTTATATTCCACATATCCCTCACGACTTATGACACGTACGGACATGACCTAATACAAGCAATTAACCAAGGCGCAAGAGACTTGTTGGAAATAAAATATTGGGTAAATTGTGTTATAACCACGTGGTTCTACAAGAATTCACGTTGCTACCCTATAGTTTTTTAATTGCGAGAAACTCCCTTGTGTTGTGCTAAACTTAGTACTGTACCCCATGTGGTGTCTAAAACCTAGCATCATACCTCCCAATTAGGGGGCGTAAATGATAAGGAGCGCATGATTAGATAAACCACGAGGAGTTTCTATGCAATATTTAAACTATAAGGGTTTTGATGCATTTTGATTAAAGGCTAAATTGCATATTACCCACCCGTGGTTTAAAAAATAAGCACCAAAACCCTTATAGTTTTAAGGGAAATTCCATGTGGTAACCTCGAGTTTTCGACTTTTTCAGTTGGTACCCAAAGCTGTTTTTCGATTCGGCTGGTAACCTCGAGGTTTCGACTTTTCTAGTTGGTACCCAAAGCTTGTTTTTTATTCCGGCTGGTACCCCAGAGGTTTTATGAAATGTAATTTGGTACCCCTGAATTACCAAAACTGGATTAAAATACTTAAAATAATTACAAATTCAAAAATAAATTATTTTTATTTTAAAAAAATTAATTATAAAAAATAATATATAGTTGGAAAAGTTATAAATATTTTTAAAACAGAAAAATATATTTTCCAAAAAATATATTATTTTTAAATGGAAAAATATTATCTTTATATAGTCGGGATTCGGAAAATATATTTTTCTGTTTTAAAATATTTATAACTTTTCCCAACTATATACTATTTTTTATAATTAATTATTTTAAAAAAATAATTTATTTTGAATTTGTGATTATTTAAGTATTTTAAATCCAGTTTTGTAATTCAGGGGTACCACATTTCATAAAACCCCAGGGGTACGGCCGGAATTGAAAACAAGTTACCAACTGAAAAGTCGAAACCTTGAGGTTACCAGCTGGAATCGAAAAACAGCTTTGGGTACCAACCGAAAAAGGCGAAAACTCAAGGTTACCACATGGAATTTCCTAGTTTTAAATTAGCTTAAAATACACTAGTAGTTTATTTTGTTCGGCACACTCTCCCCCTTCAGTCGAAATTAAATCAAACGGCCCAATAAAAGTAAAATCTCCGTTTTACCCACCTGAGCTCCGAGGCTTTAAGGGACATAGTTACATGGGTGAAGAGAGTTCCACTTCCATTAACAGGGAAAAAACTATTCTTGTCCTCAAATGCAAAACCCTATTTTCCAGATGAGAGACTCGTCTTCACCAAGTCTGTTATCCCATTAAAAACCCCGCACAATATAGGGAAATTATAGTTCTAAATATCTTAAAAATATAGAGAGCATGTAGAAGTCGCTTCATCAATTATGGGAGCATATTGGTTCAAAGTCATCGACATTGTTGGGTTCTTTTAAAATATGGCCTTTGACCAGAAAAGTTTTAAAAAGTGGCCTCTTTGACGTTTTTCTTTTAGGTCTATAGCCCCAATTTAGTTAACTGCTAATTACTTTTTCATAACAATGTTTAACTTTAAAAAAAATAATGAAAATAAGTAATTTTCAAGAAAATAGAAAAAAAAGAAAAATGGCTCTGCTGCTGCATTAACGCCATGGCAGCTTCTCCAAGTTCAACTACCCTCATTAAAACCCAACTTCCATTCATTACTATCATAGCTTCATTGAATACAAGTCGAAACTATTCTGTCGAGTGGAGAGCTGTTGAAAGAAGACCTGCTGTTCAAAGAAGACGAGCCTCACGAACTGTAGTTTTTTTTTGTTTTTAATTCTGCACTTTATATCCATGTTTTTTGAGTCAATTAGCTACGAAACTGAGTGGGGTATCGATCTAATACTTTTTATGACAGCGATTCCGACGAAATTTGAGTTCAATTTGATAAGTTTTCCGAATCTGCAATTAAAATTTCTGGGTTACCTTCGCAGGGTCCCCTGGTTCAAGGGACCCGTGCATATATGCAAGGGACGCGTGGGCAGGGTCTCCTGGTTCAAGGGACTCGTGCATATATGCAAGGGACCATAGCGCAGGGTCCCCTGGTTCAAGGGACCCGTGCATATATGCAAGAGACCAGAGCGCAGGGTCCCCTGATTGAAGGGACCCATGCATATATTCAAGGGACCCGCGCTTATATTCATGGGACCGGCACATATATTCAGGGGACTCGTGCATATATTCAAGGGACCCGCGTATATATCCAAGGGACCCGAGTGCAAATGTGCATGGGACCCGAGCACATATGCAAGGGACCCACGCTTATATTCAGGGGACCCGCGCATATATTGAGGGGACCCGTGAACAATTTGTTTCTTTCTCATTTATAGACTTTTCCTAACGAATCTTTTACACATATTTTAGGTGATCGCCATGACTATCACCAATATTATGTTTCAATTCGGTGGTAGCTGGATAATTCAGGATGATGATACTTCGAAATGGTGTCCACACGCAAGTTGTATATGGCAGTTAGTCATAGTCCACGAGGATTCATGCACGTTGAAAGATGTGAAGGATGAGATAGTCAAGGTATTGGCGTTGGGAAACAATGTGAAACTGAGCCTAAGCTACATGGCGAACGTTGTGTACTGCATTCCACGACATATCTACATCTCAAACGATTACAACTTACGCACATACCTTGGATTTGGTGGCCCACAATCAAGGCACGTACTTCATGTTGAGGCTGAGTATTGTGTCAATGATGCCCCTCATGTTCGTGAGGATTCTACGGACAATAATATCGTTCTTATAGTGTATTGTGATGAAAATGCCGTAATTGAGCCCGTTTAGACCCATCCTTGCGACACGTCTACTCAATATTTTGGCGATCCTATAGAGGTGCAGATAGGGATGGCAGTGGGGCGGGGATTCCCAACCCCGTGGAGATCCGCCCCAACGGGGCGGGAAACCCCGAGATTTTATCCCCATGGGGCGGGGACGGGGAATGATTTTTCCCCGTGGGGATCCCCGCCCAGTCCCCGAACTCCCTTTTATATGTGATAATATATATAATAATAATTTATAATTTAAATAATAGTAAAATAATATCAAATATAGATTAACAATATTAAATTAACACGAATAATATATAAAATAATAATATTATAACAAAAAATATATTAAATTTATATATTATATTAAAAATATTAATTTTCTTAAGAAATTAAGGGGCAAAAAATCCCGCGGAGACGGGGACGGGGACGATTTCGTCCCCGAATGCATCGCGGGGATGGGGACGGGGATTAGATCCCCGCCCCCGCCCAGCCCCATTGCCATCCCTAGATGCAGACCAAACCGTTAGGGAAGAACATGGACGTCAAGAAGAGCTGTCGAGACAAAGTGAGAAAGAGTATGGTTATTCGAAAGGGACCATCACATTGATGATATTGAAGTGTCTGGCGAGGATCAAGATGCACCAGTGGTAGAGGATGGTACATATTCATTTACAGATGGATCCAGTTTACACATTGGCCAGGAATTTCAGAATAAGAGTGAGGCGCAGAACGAATTCTTGAAAGTTGCGATTAAAGCGTCTTTTGAATTCCAAGTCGTAAAGTCAAACACAAAATTGTACGTCATTCGTTGTGCAAACAGTCAATGTCTTGGCGGTTACGAGCTGCAAAAATTAAGACTCTCCAATGTTCTCCATTCGAAGATATTGTAGTACTCACACGTGTGATGTATATCATCGACGCCGAAAGCATCGACAAGGAAGTTCGTCCGTGGTATCGTATGTTACTCGAAAATTTCACAGGTGCGAACGACATTCCAAGCCTAATAAAAACTCTAAACTAATAATCCATATATATTACAATTATAAATATTATGAGCATTTGCTACATATTAATTTTGACTTTCGTCATTGTTGTCTTTATTAGAGTGATGTTACGATACTTCGTATAAAAAAAGTCTCCCAAATTATAAATGCTTGTTTCGTCACTGCCATCACTAGTTGTCAATGAACACAAATACGCACGATATATCCTTATAGTTGAAGATCAAAATTAGATGTTAAGAAAATCTGCCGAAAGGTCATACAAAATACAAGAAATCATGGTTCCAAACACACATAATACCCGTAACAGATAAATCCCGCACTCGCCGCTGAAATAATGAATATATAGTTAGTACGTAAAGAAACTCATATATGGAATAATAGAAATACTAATACTTACTCAAGCCATTGCTTAGGGAACTTATTATGCCTTAAACATTTCCACTTCTTGAATGGTCTCGGGATAATCTTTTGGTCGGCTAGTAGATAAGGCACCACGACCGTCAGATTTCCAAAGCTTTATTTATAAATCGGCCGTCCTTATCACATGATGTATCAGAGTCGTATAAGATTATCTCCCTGGCTTGAATATTCATTACGCAAAGGATCCAATGACTCTCATTCGTAAAAAGCGGAACGACGATGAAGTCGACTTCTTTCCAAGGCATTGACGGCCAATTATCATCCTTCCCCGTAGCATACTTGTGCATTCCCTCAATAAATCCCTTATCTATTTTCCCCGATTCCATCCCATAATATCGCATTGAATCGCGAACATTGTCCTCATAAATGCATATTTCTTTGAAACATATGGGCACGACCTTTGTAAATCAATGAATCCCAGAAAAGCTTCATCGACGTGCTGTGCAATATAGACGAACAATGGTTATTCAGGGAACCCGTGCATGTGTTCAAGGGACCCGTGCATATATGCAGGTGACCCGGGCATATATTCAGGGGACCCGGGCATATATGCAGGGGACCCGAGCCTATATCCAGAGGACCCGAGCATACATACAGGGGACCCGAGCATATATGTAGGGACCCGGGCCTATATCCAGGGGACCCGGGCATATATCCAGGGGACCGAGTCTATATGCAAGGAACCCGTGTATATCACCCTGGGTATTCCAAATTTTTTGGCTTGCTTCGACGTATTCTGATGTACAAATACACCTGGAATCGAAATCCCGATCCTTACTTGCATCTGCAATAGAACCTATAAATTAATAACATCAGAGTTAAGACAAGTATGCAAATTGAATTTCGCCAAGGTCCCCTGCAATTTCGTTCGGGTCCCATGCGCCACAGCACGGGTCCCTTGAATTTAGGTAGGTAGGGTTCCTTACGAAATACTCAAGGGTCCCATGCGAATCGTATGGGTCCTTGAGAAGTATCACGGGTCCAAACTGCACGGGTCCCCTGCGAATTACTCAAGGGTCCCCTGCGAATAGGTATGGGTCCCTTGAGAAGTCTCACGGGTTCCCAGCGGAAATTGCAAGGGTCCCCTGCAAATTCGTATGGGTCCCTTGAGAAGTATCATGGGTCCAAACTGCACGGGTCCCCTGCGCAACTGCATGGGTCCCCTGCATATCACTCAGGGTCCCCTGCAAATTCGTTTGGGTCCCTTGAGAAGTCCCTTGAGGAGTATCACGGGTCCCCTGTGTAAACTGCATGGGTCCCCTGCAAATTCGTTCGGATCCCTTGAGAAGTATCACAGGTCCAAACTGCACGGGTCCTCTGCACAAACTGCATGGGTCCCTGCGAATGACTCAAGGGTCCCCTGCAAATTCGTTCGGGTCCCTTGAGAAGTATCACGGGTCCCCTGCGCAAACTGCACGGGGTCTCCTACGAATTACTCATGGGTCCCCTGCGAATTCGTTCGGGTCCCTTGAGAAGTATCACGGGTTCCCCACGCAAACTGCACGGGGTGTCCTGCGCAACTACAGGGTCCGACGAATTTCTCAAGGGTTCCCTGCAACCCAATTTAGGGTCCCTTGCGAACACGGATCCCGTGTGCAAACTGCATGGGTACCCTGCCAAACTGCAGGGGTCCCCTGCGCAGACCGCGACCAGAGCTGCGAAGACCGCGCGGGTCCCTTGCGAAGGCCGTGCGGGTTCCCTGCGAAGACCGCGTGAGGTTTAGGGTTCCATGCGAAGACCGCGCGAGGGACCGCGAGCAACCGCTGGGCTGCAATTGAAGAAGACGAAGTAAAAGCTTGAAGAAGACCCACCTTCATCATCGCGTTGGTTGCCATCAAAGTTAGACTGCTTTAACTTACTGCAATTGCTTCGCTGGTGCTGTGAACGGATTTCGCCTCTTTGAACAGATTTTAGGTTTTGATGGATACTCTTTGAAGAAGACGACGTAAAAGCTTGGAAAACAGCTGTAAAAAGTAAAAAAAACTCTGACAAGAAGAGGAAACGACAGATACTGTAGCTAATGAACAGTAATTTTTCATTAATATGGTTAAGTGAGCGTCGGGGTCTTTAAATAAGGGTAATATTGTCCTTGTAGGGTCACTTAGTAAGGGTATTTATGTCTTTTTGAAGGGAGGAGGCCATTGTTTTAAAATTTCTGATTCACAGGTCCATTTACCAATAAATCCGACATTGTTGGCATCGAAAAATTATGGTGCCCGACTTCGTGGTTTAGCCTGCAGAAAAAATATGCTGCTTCATATGTCGAATCTAACTATGAATTGAATGCAAATTGGCTGCTCTAAAGTGAAATTCCTTTCTTTGATTTTTAAATTGATGATACTGGTGCTGGGTGAGCAAGGCGAGGTTGATTTCATTGATTTTAGACAGCGAAATTTGGCCCGAGGATGCGAGATTTGCATAACATTTTAATAAGGTGAAACAACGACTGATTTTGCTAAGTAAAAACAAAAGAGCAACTGAGACATTATCTTACCCTTTTCTATGTGCGAGATGAATTGATTCATGTTGTGCCCTTTGTTTTCAACATAGAAACCAGTTTATCATTTGGGAATGTGATGTGCTCATATATAATTATCTTCTCAAGCTTAATGTTCGAACTCAAGATGTGAACTTCGCTTTCTGCTGCAATTTTGGTTTCGATTTCGATTTGTGCTGCGGAATTTTGTTTTCTGTTGTAATTTCGATTTACATTTTTGCTGTGCAATTTTGATTTCAATTTTCTGCGCAAGTTCTATTTGGTGCTGCAAATCGATTTTGATTTTTCGCGTAGCTTGAAGCAGTAGTGGGTCTGGGACTCGCCGTGGCTGCAGTGGTGGAGAAGATACATAATTAACTCATTGTTAGGAGGAAGAAGGCGACTTTAGGGGTAATTTAGTCACTTTGCATCAAAAAAATATGGTCAAATCATATTCCAGAAGATGCAAACACAGCGCGTGCGATGCATTATCGGCAGGAAGTGTTGACCGGGGGTTAGGATGCTGAGTTTTAGAAACCATGAGGGGGTGTTGCGTAAAAAAATACTATAAGGTAGTAACACACATTTCAATATAACCACATGGGGGAACAACGTACTTTACCCTTTATTAAATCACATGGGAGTTTCATGCATATTAGCCTGAATATATAAATTTATCGTTGTAAACTTCTGGTTTTAGGTGAATTGGTAATTTCTTCAACGAAAACGTACTACCATGCCTTCAAAGAATAAGCTTTTTGTGCTTATTAAAGATCATGATTATATATGCTAGTTGGCCTTTGCCGACAAACGACCTTAATTACCAAGTAAAGGTATACCAACACTTACGAGCTCATGCTAATGCTACTCAAGCAAACTCAAATGTGTCTTAGAAGAAACTGTACCTCAGTCCCAAGCCTTTGACGTATGCGTTAGTGAAGAGTTGACAAGGTCGGGGAACGGACTCTCTGCACAAACGAAAATAAAGTAACTTGCAAGTAGACATGCCCAATGTAAACCGTAACCGGCGGTTGAACCTCGTAACCGCAGGTTACGGAACCGCCGGTTACGGTTTGTAACCGTAACCGGCAACAACCGTAACCGGCCACCGCGAACGGCCGGTTACGGGGCGGTTGGTCGATTGACCAACCGCAACCGCCGGTTAGGCGGTTAACCGGCGGTTGATCAATTAAAAAAAAAATTCGAATTTTCAAATTTTGAAAATCCCGCCTAACGTTTTCATAATTAAAAAAAAATAGAATTTAGCCGTTGTAACCGGCGGTTTAACCGGTAACCGGCGGTTAACCGGACAAACCGCCGGTTACAACGGCTAGGATTTTTTTTTATTTATCATCACTCTCTCTCAATCTCACTCACTCTCAATCTCTCTCTCTCGCACTCTCTCTCTCTGTCTCGATCTCTCTCTCCTCTCACTCTAAGTCTCTCTCTCTCGCTCTCTCTAAGACACTAACTCTCACTCTCTCTCTCTCGCTCTCTCTCTCTCGCCAGACCACCTCCCGCCGCCGTCCGCAAGACACCTCCTGCCACCGACCACCTCCGCAGCCGCGACCACCGCGCCGCCCCACCACCACCAGCGCCGCCACCGAGCCACCGCCCACCTCACCACCACCGCCGCACCTCACCACCACCGCCGCACCACCACCTCACCGCACCACCTCACCGCACCACCTCGCCGCACCACCGCCGCCTCAGCCACGCGCCGCCGGCACTACCGCCGCCTCAGCCATGCGCCGCCGCACCACGCGCCGCACCACCGCCGGCCGCCGCAGCCACCGCCTCGCCCCGACCTTTGGTATCCTTTTCTGGCCCTTTTTAGTTTTTATCAAACCGTATTTTTCGTATCCGTGTGTAGATTTTTTTTAGATGGATCGTGGTGGTGGCCGACGTGATTCTCGTGAATCGAGGGCCAGCAAGGGAAGCAAGTCGTTGGTAGTTCATCGCAAGATGACTACCAACAATATGTCCCGAAACGAGTTCCTGGATATTGCCGACGTGCTCGGCAGCGATTTAAACGAGGACGCTGCCGCGTTTCGAACCGTCGCCAGGAGCAAGCTCGCATTGCCGCGCCACATACGGAGGAAGCGCCGCCGGTCGCCCGACGGTTACAGTCGGACATCTTCGCGGTACACTACAGGAAGGTACCTACTAGTATAGTTAATCAGTTTAAAGCTATTTGTAATTACTGTGGTAAGGAGTATAATTTTAGAAGGGGCGGATATGGGTCAATGACTTATCTCCGTTCGAAACACCCGACTAAGTTTAGGGGTAGCACAAAACCAACAACAAATGTTTGGCGGAACGACTCGTCCGCGTCGGGGACCGGCGGTCAGGAGCGGAAGCGCACGTCGTTGTTTCATTACAACGAGGACGTTTGCGCGACGGGAGCTTGCCAAGTTCGTAGCCGCGAAGCACCTTCCATTTCGATTTGCCGACGATCCGATCTACGAGCATTGGATCAAGACCGCGTACAACCCTCAGGCGAAGAAGGTTTCGAGGAGCACTCTGACGCGGATACTAGGAAGACCGTACCGCGCTTAAGCGCGACTTAGTAGCTTTATTAGGTAGTTTAGGAACAAACGTGGTCGATTTGCTCTGATATATGGAGCGATCATTGGCAACGTTCATCATACATGGGCGTGACGTGTCACTGGGTCGACGACTCGTGGACGATCCAAAGCGTTTGATCGCATATAGGGAGTTCGATGAAGTGCACACCGCGCAAAACATTGCCATCAACTTAGGACGATCTTATCAGAGTATAGGATAGTCAACAAAGTCTTTTCAGTATCGTTCGACAATGCAGCGCTAACAACGCGAGCATTGAACGGTTGATGGAGTATTGTCAGCCGTCAGTCGGAGGACGATTTTTCCACGTGTGTTGTTTTTGCCACATACTTAACCTTGTGTGCAAGACGCATTAGCTAGTTTAAAGGAACGGTCCCGCCTATACGCTACGCAATCAACTACCTGATGCGCGCACCCGTCTTTGTGGAAGAAGTGGAAGCGTTTCTCTGCGCTAGAGAGGATGTAGCAGCCAAGAAGTTAGTTTAGACGTACCCACCCGGTGGAATTCCACCTACAAGTTGTTGTACAGTTCGATGGAATATCGGACACAGCTGTACGACTTCTTTGCCGAAACAGAGCCTTGCCGTACATTTTAGTTCCAGAGATGTGGGACCCGTGCAACAGTTTATTGTGAATACTTCAAGTATTTCCGATGCCACCGAGGCGATGTCGGGTTCATATTACCCGACTTCCATACTTGCGTAGATCATTGCGTTAAAGTCACAATTATACTCGAGGGGCTTCGGTTTGATCCAGTAGTCGGCGAGGCCGTTGGCAACATGACTACTAAGTGGCTCAAATATTTTTTTGAGTTACCAGATATCTTTATTATAGCGAAGATATTGGATCCGAGATGCCGTTTAGATGGTACGGGTAGACTATTAGAATGCTACTATACGAAGGTATCGTCGGGCAGGGTAGTCGATAGCATTTGGCAGAGCGTACTCGAACGGGCGCATGGCTCTTTGAAGGAGCTCTTTAAAGAGTATAAGCCCGATTTGGCCACGACTCGTCTCGATCGGGATCGGGGCGGGGTCAATCTAGTTCTTCTAGTGGTCGATCTTCACGATTAGCTGACTACTACGACATCCTCAATGCAAACAAGCGTCCAAGGTCCGCCCAAAACCCCTACATAGAAGTCGATAACTTTATGTCGACGACTTTCGAGTTCGAGGACGAAGATGAGTTCAACGTCCTTAGATGGTGGTCGAGGGTGTCGCCAACGTATCCAACGTTGTCGAGGATCGCTCGGGAGATCTTTGCCGTCCCGGTCTCGACCGTCGCGGTGGAGCATGCTTTTAGCATGGGCGGTTTGACCTTGAGCGAGAAGCGTTCGAACTTGAGTGTCGACAACCTCGAGTACCAATGTCTTATCGACGACTGGACTCGAGCCGAGTATCGCACCCAAGATGAGCGTGCCAGCGACTCGCCAGACGACCTTTACGAGGACACCACCGGCACGGAGACGAGCGGCGGCAACGGCGGCGGCGGCGACGGCGAGGATTATTAGAGGCATTCGGCGAGGTGTAGACTCCACATCAACAAACAAGCCCGAAAAAAGGTAAGTATTCAAGTCTCATATTTTTTTTGCATTCAAATAATTACTATGTTTATATTGCTAACTAGAATTATTATTTTCAGGTACGAATTTATTTGAACAAGCCTAACGTAACGTCGAAGCCCGAAAAAGATAAGGATCCAACTCTTATATTTTTTTGCGTACAAATATTTATTATATTTATTGGCTAACTAATAAATTGTTATTTTTCAGGTACTAATTGATTTGACAAGCCTATTACGTCGAAGCCCGAAAAAAGATAAGTAAATATTAGTATAATTGCTTCTTTCTTGTTCTTCTTGTAATTAAACTTATAAATTATAATGTAAATCATGTTTATGTATTTTTTTATAGGAAGAAGATTACGAAGAAGAGGGGTTTCAGTAAGTGCAAGTGAGTTAGCAACGCGTGATCTCTGGATGCTTTGACGGATCATAATCAAGGATGATTCGTCAAGGCTCCAGAGATCATACGCTGCTTTCTCGCCTACACTTGCGGAAGCCCGATCGAAAAGTCGACGACTGATTTAATTACATATATATGTATGTATTGTATTGTAATTGATTAGTAAAATTTTGTTATACAAGTTTTATGTAAAATGTAAATGTAATTTTTTTGTAATTATCTTGCAAATTATATAGTAGATTTCGATACATAATTCGATTCGACCAAATAAATATATCAAATTTTATTCAAATCCCAAGAAGTAAAAAAAAAAAGAAAAAAGTCAGCGGTTGTAACCGCCCGTTAACCGTAACCGGCGGTTTGTCAACCGACGGTTGGTCTACCGGCAACCGGGGGCGGCTAACCGGCAACCGTCCCCGGCCGGTTAGACGGCGGACCTCGGACTAACCGCCAACCGCCGGTTACCAACCGCCGGTTACGGTTAACCGGCGGTTGGGCAAGTCTACTTGCAAGTCATTCATTATATTGAGCAGCAGTAAAACATGCACTTTATCGTTGTAAGGATTCTTCCAACCTTCGCCTTTTCAGGGCTTCAACCACCAGTTGCTTTACTTCCTTCTCAACAACCTGACATGGAAAACAACCCACACGACTTAAATTAAGAAAAACCTGAATTAGGACAGGATTAAACCCCATTCACACGGTTAAGAATACATGTACGCATGTAACCTTGAGATCATCTTTAGTGGCGATATCATGAGCTAGTATACGCCTTCTGATCCTATCAATTGGATCACGCTCCTGATAGAAAGAGAACGTGGGCTGATAGTGAGTGACTCAAAGAATTCATCACGAATGGAGTAAATTCGCGCAACATTTACCTCTCGAACACGTTTAACCTCCTCACGGGTTCGATAAGTGGCCCCAGAATCAGACATGGGAGTGTCCATGATATATACCTAGATGTGTCCATTTCAAGGACCTGAACAGAGAATCACCAAGGAAAATAATTCACGCCATAAATATAAAGGAGCAGCAAGGAATCCTCGAAAGACATTCTATTCGTGTAACATCCAAAAGTTCAAACTGCTACGCTTGACAATATATCGATGGGTTCATGAATCATCTCCAACAATGGATGATAAAAAATCCAAAAGTGGAATACTCACTGCACTCCAGATTTCACAAAAAAAAAAACTTCAAAAGAGTGAACATGAAAATGCACTAACGATTGGTCCATTTATTAGGGCATGTTCCTTGGCAAACTTGCACGCTTGCTTTACTGCAAGAAACATCCATACCATCCACCTGAAAATAGTTTAGCATCCAAAAGTAGCTTATTTGAACTGAATTCCCACGGAACAGCATGTTTGCATAGGCATAATCGTCCTATTGTTCAGTCATAATCTCAATTTGAAATAATTCAGTCGTCTAGGAGATTGATGTTCTAATAAACATGAATAAGTAAAAAGGAATGTCAATCGTGCTCACCTTCGAGCCTGGAACGTAATCTCCCCTCTTGTAAAAATCCGTGCATTTCGAAGCTCGCCAATCAGCCGTTCCCATTCCATCTGTTGTTCACAAATCCAACTTAACAATGTCAATAACAAATTCTAGTGAAGTGATGATTAACTATTCGATTGCCCGGCACGGTAGTGTGTGATTGGAAGAAGTCGAGAGAAGAGCTGAAGAGGGACTTGGCTTAATAAGCTATCAATCGTTTGGAAAGGGGTCGAACATGAGACATTTGGGCGGATTTAGTTTACGAGGCCCAATTTAATAATAATTCTATTTCTACTATCTACTATAAAAGTGAAGCCACCTTTTAGTAGCAAGTTTCCTGCAAGTTATCGGTCATCATGGCAATATTGTAATTAACCAATGTCTAATGACGTCACTTCCTTGCAAAGACGTCAAACATTCGTCCTATCAAAATCTTACGAGCATGAGCCGGCCAATTTCAGCTGCAAGATTACCCTTCTGAAGCAGCTCTTCCAAAAAATTCGAAGAAGAAAGCTTGCTCAAGACTCAAGAGTCAAGAGTGTCAGATTCTTCGATTCTTATCGCATGATAAATCAATTGACTATGGATTAACAGAATCTCGAGTTCGAAAGAAAAAAGTTTTCGGAGTTCGATATTACACAGAAGGCCGATCCAATCTCTGCTCTCCTTCTGTTGAACGAAGGAGCTCAAAATTGAACGAATGCGATTTTCGAGCGTACGAATAGGTGAATCAGATGGCCGATTTGCGAGAAAAGGGCGATTTCTTGGAGAAGGATAACTTAGAAGCTTCTTACAGGAAAGAATGATTCGATGTCCTTGCATTAATATAGGATTCAATATACATCTAGTGCCAGATCAGCAAATTGAAGATGATGAGCTGGAAGAACGTTAGTTCGGTTCTGTATCAGTTGGTTGATAATTAGGCGTAGTTATTTTGTTAATTATTTTCTGTTGGAATCGGCCTGTATATAAACATGTTGTACAGCTCATTTGCAATTAATCAGAAATATCATTTTACAAAGATTAGGTTTGCTTCTCTCTCAATCTATGAGTCTGGAGCTCATCACAGCCACATATATAAAAGAAAAGAAAAAGAGAGAAAACAGAATCGATCGAAGTAGAGTTTGAATCACATTTCCTTTGAAGCTCATAACAACGACGAATGGCTTCCAATTCTGAAGAAGATCCTCACG
The DNA here is from genome assembly GCA_027422505.1 of Craterostigma plantagineum. Taxonomy (NCBI): domain Eukaryota; kingdom Viridiplantae; phylum Streptophyta; class Magnoliopsida; order Lamiales; family Linderniaceae; genus Craterostigma; species Craterostigma plantagineum. The sequence continues at coordinate 98,194 of JAPQWV010001104.1, forward strand.
AAATTCCTGAACCTAACAATCAAATAGCTGCTTCAGAGACGAGCTGATGAATTGCCCGGATGTCTTCAATTTACATGATGGCATAAATCCAGGTATGTTGCTGATATCTTTTCAGTTGAATGAATCGAACTATTGGAGTTGGAATCGAGCGATGATTACAGCTCTAGAATCAAAGATGAAGCTAGACTTTATCGATGGAACATGTGTTCAACCCCAGCCAAACACAATTGATTTTGCGAGATGGAAAAGAGTTGATAGTACTGTGAAATCTTGGCTGAGCGCTTCGATTTCAAGGGGCATTGTGGAGAATTTTATGTATGCGATCACGACTAAGCAACTATGGGACGATCTTGCTGAAAGATATGGCAGCACGAATGGCCCGTTGTTGTTGCGTATGCGCGAAGAAATGATTGCTACGAAGCTAGGAGACATGCCTCTGATCAAATATTTCAGTGCACTCAAAAGGCTTTGGGATCATATGAATATTTTTCGTCCGATTCCAGAATGCACTCCTGAAGTTGCTAAGATCTGGAGAACATAGAAGAGGAAGATAAACTTGTTCAGTTTGTTCTCGGCTTGAACAATTCATTTCAAGCAGTGAAAGACAACATCATGTTAATGGAGCCATTGCCATCTGTTAACAAGGCGTATGCTATGGTACAACGAGTTGAAAAACAACTGCAGCCAATTGTTCCAATGATTAAAGGAGTGGATGAGATCACGCTGCTGGCTTCAAGAATGAATACTCACAGTGATAAAGGATGGAACAACAATAGTCTGAATATTGAAAGAAAGAAGAGGGAAAAGGCTAGAATGTTCTCTACTTATTGTCACAAAAATGGCCATGAGAAGGAGACATGTTTTAAACTGAAGGGTTTTCCAGACTGGTGGAAGGCCAACAAAGAGGTACATCCACAGAAAGCGCTTGATCATTATCCAAGAGGGATATGCGAACTTGGCAGAAATTGCAAAAACTCCCTTCGATGTGCAAGGGAATGGTGGAGATGTGCAACCTGATTTGAATGCAACCATGCTGAAGATGAGCTCTTTACAGGAAGAGTTCAACAAAATCATGAAAGGAATGAGCAGCAGCAGAACTCGGCAGAATCAGAACAGCTTCAACTTTGCGCACTGTGGAGAATTTGCAGGTACTAGCTCTGACTCTCAGCTGTGTTTAACTGGTTCATTATATAAGTGTTCTTGGATTCTTGACAGGGGTGCCACAAACCATACCTGCATGAACCCCAAAAATCCTCACTAACAAGAAAATAGTCACCACCGACATACCTATTACAATACCCGATGGCAGTGCCAGACTTGTTCATCCGTAGGAGATGTAGTTCTCAGCCCAAAATTTGTTCTCACAGATTGCCTTTATGTGCCAAATTTGAAATATAATCTCCTATCCATTCGTAAGTTAGCTGAGACATCCAACATCTATTGCTTTTTTTATGTCTGATTGTTCCTTTCTTCAGGACCTTCGGACTAAACAGATCATAGGTGTTGGCAGTGTTACCCGTGGCCTGTACATACTGGACAACTCCTCATTTTCAGCTCAAAAAATCAAGTCTATGATATACCGATACTTTGCTCATATTTTTCCTAGAAATATTAGAGATGCTGTTGCTAGTCCTAGTTCTCAAATACTTTTGAATGCTGCTGTCAATGTCTCAACTAATAAGTGGCATATTAGGCTAGGACACCCGTCCTCTGATGTAATGAAACAGCTCTCACAGCAAATACATTTCAGTATTCTGAGTCTGAATGTTATGTCTGTCCTATGGCTAAGCAGCATAGATTTCCTTTCCCGTTAAGCCAAACACAGACCTTTAGACGCTTTGACTCTTACATATTGATCTCTAAGGACCCTATGCACAGCCCACAATCACCAAGAAACATTTTTTTCTCACCATTGTAGATGATTTCAGTCGATCTACATGGACCTTTTTACTTCGATACAAGTCACAAACACTCCAAAACCCTATCGATTTCATGACCTTAATCAAAACTCAGTACCATACATCTGTTGGTATCATAAGAACAGATAATGGTACAAAATTTACTAGCTCAGCATGTGCCCAACTTTTTTTATCCTTGGGAATAATTCACCAGAAAACCTGTCCCTATACACCCCAACAAAATGGGATGGTTGAGAGAAAACATCAACATTTGATTCAAGTGGCACGAGCTCTTATTATACAGTCTAATGTGCCCAAGAAATTCCGGGGAGATGCTGTCCTTACTGCAACCTACATCATCAACAGATTACCATCAAAATCCCTAGCCTGGAAGCCACCATATGAAATCTTACATACTCACAAACCAGACTTTTCGAACCTCAGAGTTTTTGGCTGTTTATGCTTTGTTACCAATGTCAGTCCACATAAAGACAAATTCACCCCAAGATCATACCCAGATGTGTTTATAGGGTATCCCAGGGACAAAAGGTTACAAAGTTTATTACCTACATAACCACTCGGTGACCACCTCAAAGATGTGGTGTTCAAAGAACATGTCTTTCCTTATAAAACCTCAGCATATGAACCTATCCTAGATACAATACACCATCCCACCTATGATATGTCTCAAGATATAATACCTCAGCCCACAAATGACCAAATGACATCCTCTGTTTTCCTACACTCCAGCAGCAGAATCTCCCTTAGTCACTGAACCACAAAGCCCCTCAAATATCGAGTCACCTAATACCTCGGATAATTCAATTCCCATACATGATACCCAGTCATTACCTTTACAATCTGGTACTGTCCAGCCACCTATAGCCACTAGAACAAGCTCTAAACTCAGAAAACCACCTGTTTGGCTTCAAGACTATACTACTACAGCACATCATATGTCTAGTATTCCAATAACAGACTCTACGCATTATTCTAATTCTCCCTCTACCTACCCTTTTAAACAACAACCACATATTGATCCATCATACATTACCTTCTTGGCGAACGTGTCTAAGATACATGAACCTAATAACTATGAACAAGCTAAAACTCATCCTGAGTGGCAGGCTGCTATGAAAAAAGGAATTGGAGGCATTGGAAGCTAATCACACTTAGACTCTCACTGACCTCCCAAAAGGAAAGAAAGCGATAGGCTGCCGTTGGGTTTTTAAGGTCAAATATAATCTTGATGGCTCCGTTGATAAGTACAAAGCTCGCCTCGTCGCCAAAGGTTACAATCAAGTCGAAGGTGAAGATTATTTTGATTATTTTCACCGGTTGCTAAGCTGGTCATAGTTCAAATTGTGCTAGCTGTTGCTGCAGCTAGATCATGGCCACTCCATCAACTCGATATTAATAATGCCTTTCTACATGGCTATCTTGATGAGACTGTTTACATGAAGGTTCCCCCGGGCTGCTCAAAAGTTCTTCAAATCAGGTTGTCTTCTTCATCGATCTTTGTACGGCTTAAAGCAAGCCTCTCGCCAATGGAATCTTGAGTTCACTACCAAGCTTCGAGCTTTGGGTTCATTCAATCTGCGCACGACCATTGCTATTTGTCAAACAAGTCGGCTCAGACATTTTATGGCTCCTTGTCTATGTTGTGATGTCCTATTGACTGGTTCAAATGCCTCCCTTATTACTTCCACCAAATCTTTTCTCCATGAAGCTTTTACCATCAAGGATCTTCACCATACTAAGTACTTTTTAGGCATTGAAATTGCTCGATCGTCTTCTGGTTTGTACCTCAACCAGCGGAAATACATATTGGATATCTTACAATCTGTTGGTTTGCTTGGCTGTAAATAGTATGTCAATTTGGCGCGACGGGCCGGGCCGGCCCGCCGCCGCCAAAGCCCGCCATCTGGCGGGGCGGGGTGGCCTAAAAATGGGACCGCCCCGCCCCGTAGCGGGCCGCGGGCCTGGCCCGCCCGCCACTATAATATATTATTTTATTTTTTGTTTTAATTTTAAATTTTAATTTACTAATAATTTTTTATTAAATAAAAAAATTATGGATAAGTATGCTATTAATTATATGTTGATAATAAATATGGTATTAATTACATATAATTAATGAATCATTAATTACATTACCTAATTAATTATATATTTATTATCGATATAATATATTATATATATATATATATATAATATATATATATAATTAGAAGTTTGGCGGGCCGCCCCGCGGGCTAGCCCGCCCCTCCCCGCCAAAGCCCGCGCCCGCGCGGGCTGGCCCGCTGAGGCCCGCCCCCTGGCGGGCCAAAAAAATTGATGCCCAACCCGCCCTTTTGGCGGGGCGGGGCGGGCAGGCCCGCGCGCCATATTGACAGCACTAGCTGTAAAGCAGTCCCAACACCTCTTCCAAAGGGTCTTAATCTTCATGATGACACAAGTCCTTTATTGGCTGATCCTTCATCCTACAGACGACTACTTGGCCGTTTATTATATCTGGCTTCACTCGACCCGACATTTCTTATGCTACGCAGCAATTAAGTCAGTTCTTACAAGCACCACGGGTTGTTCACTGGACCGCTGGGTTACATGTCTTGAAATACCTCAAAGGATGTGTCTCCTTAGGTATTTTTTATTCCAGCACTTCAAACCTTAAGCTCTCTGCTTTCTGTGATGCCGATTGGGGCAGCTGTCCCACTACACGCTTCTCTCTTACAGGTTATTGCATATATCTTGGGACCTCTTTAATCTCTTGGAAGACTAAGAAACAATCTACAGTTTCCAAGTCTTTCTGTGAAGCTGAGTATCGCAGCATGAGTACCACAATTTGCGAGCTTCTTTGGATCTCATACCTTCTCAAGGATTTGCAGATTGCTTTAACGCTGCCCATTCCCTGGCCTGTGATAACAAATCAGCCACCACATCACTGCAAATCCAGTTTTTCATGAACGTACTAAGCACCTTGACATTGACTGTCATGTGGTCGAAATCAGTACAAGGCAGGCTTCATTTGTCCTTATTACATCCATTCTTTACATCAGCCTGCAGATCTCTTCACTAAGGTCTTGTCGGCTCCCCAGTTTATCACTCTCTTGTCCAAGCTTGGTTTGTCTGATTTCCATCACCCCAAGTTTGAGGGGGGATGCAGAATATAGGAATCAATATACATCAGGTGCCAGATCAGCAAATTGAAGATGATGAGCTGGAAGAACGTTAGTTCGGTTCTGTATCAGTTGGTAATTAGGCGTAGTTATTTTGTTAATTATTTTCTGTTGGAATCGGCCTGTATATAACATGTTGTACAACTCATTTGCAATTAATCAGAAATATCATTTTACAAAGATTAGGTTTGATTCTCTCTCAATCGATGAATGAGTCTGAGCTCAATAGTCCTACGACAACGAGGTGCTGTCCGAAAAATCTTAGGCATTGAGAATTTTCTCCTCGATCTTCAGTATCGCGGCGGATTAGAAATTAACGTTACTGAAGCAATTCGAAGGTATATTGCAAGAAATGGGAGCTCGAAAATGCTCAACTCAAGGAGATTTTGGCAGTAAACGATGGAGTCGAACTAACACTAAAGGAAGCAGAAGAATAAAGTAAGCGTAGAAAGGATCAACAATTGCAGTTGAGGAAGAACTAAAAGTCTGCGGAATCTCATTTGAATGTAATAGTACGAAAAGGTCGTAGCCAAGTTGAATAACAAACGAGGAATCGAATCAAAAATAGAAGGTTCCTACTGCGGGAAATCGATTCAGCAATACAAAGGTCAAAGGTCCTCGCGAAGCTAATGGCAGCTTCCTGATTACTTGAAGAAACAACAAGTTGATTTTTTTTCATTCAGAGCAGCATTTGTACTGATTTTTGTGGTGAATGGCAGCATGAGAGTAGGTTTGTCATTTGAATGAGAGCTCTGTAAACTATGTGAAATTATATCCATGATCAAGTGTTGCTTTCGAAGATGAAATGCTTACAAAATGGTGGTAGAGACACGCTGAAGAATTATCTGTATGACCCTTATTCTGGGTAGAATTTTTATCGTAGCCGCACATCGTGCGACAACTACTTAGCTAGTACTAATGTAAAAGAGTGAAGCAACCGTTTTTATAGCCAGTTTACTGTAGGTAACCGGTCACTTCAGATTTATATTAGAAAATATAATGGATCGAAGACTTACATATTCTACATGTTGTAGCATTCCATCGCAAACGGTGCTAATTATCTCTCTCATCAATAAAAGGAAAGTGAAAACTATTACCATATGTCGTCGTTATCGTCTCCGCCACCCGACCTAGGTGAACAAAGAAGGCCGGACAATCCCGATCAAAAATGAAGAAGCTGTCGTATTTTTAGGGATGATAACCTAGGGATTTCAAGCTTAAGAATTTTCATTAGGGCATCTCCAGCGTACCCATATATTTGGCGTTAGACGCCATTAACGGCGTGAAAATCTCTCCAACAGAACGCCGAACGTCACTCTATTGCCGGCGATCTCTACAGTGAGCCGCAGGTTGAGCGGGTCAATCTTCACACTTGCCAAGCCTTTCTATTTTTTCTCTGTTTCTTTTGGCTTTACTATTTCAGAATTTGTTATATATTTCGATTTCTTTGGTAGAGTAAATTCAAGCGTCTGATTGGAAAGAAAGTTGTGCTGTTTACAGCAGATGAAGACGACGATGGAGGCGTGATAGGAAATTTGGGAAAGCTGCTTAATTACTACTATACCCATAAATGTAATGAAATTGCAAAAATTGCCATCGATAATATACATTAAAGTAGTATAAAACTAGTTTTTTGTCCGTGCATTGCACGGGTCATAATTATGTATATCTATTTTAAGACGATTATATAAATTAATTAACCATTATAATTAATTAATTAAAGAATCGATTTTTGATAGAACATGGGTGATAAGTTTTTTTAGATAGTGGGGTGTGGGGTGATTTTATCAACTGTCTTAGGAAATAACTAATTAAAAAGAATTTAATGGACATGACACGTGTCAACACCACAAGAAAACTACACATAAATGTATATAGAAGATAGTTAATTCATACCCTATTACGTAAATAGTAACCAAAAATTTCTAAAAGGAGTTCTAATTTCAATAAACAATAATGCAATATTTCTAATTTTATTTAGTAATTTGTTAACTATAAAGTAAATTGATTTTAGTATTTTAATTTTGGTAATAATTGTTGGCCCTTTTATTACCAAACAAGGATCAAAAGAAAGGTTTGAATGTAAAAATCGTGATGAACGCCTTGAGTGCGTGTTAGTGCGTCTTTTTCTAAAGAAAAGTACAAGGTGGCATACCTTTTTAATTCTTTTGATAAACCCTAATTAGGGTAAGTTGGGGCTTTATATACCCCAAGTATTGGTATATTAAAGCCCAATACAAAAACTCCTACATAATATTAATGTCTCCCCAAACTACTACAATCCACTAAATAAACATATTAAACCAAGATTACATAAATTAAAGGATGCTATAAAATATTCCTAACAATCTCCCCCTTAGCATCCTCCTTTTGCTTTGGTGTCCTTGGTGTCTTCTTCTTCTTGGGTTTTCCACAGCATAGATCGATTTCCTGAGTCCAAGTCTGAACTCGTATGATCGTATCGTTCTTCGTAATGAAATTCGGTCCGAGATGATGTTGATCAGCTTCTCGTACTTCTCATGGACTTCTGCTTCTTCGAACCTTAGCTCCTCCAGAATCCTACTGAGTTTGCGCCGGATGATCAGCAACGTTCCATCGCTGAATTTGGCAATCTCGGATGTTTCATCAGCCTCTTTTCTCCCTTCTAGTTGATGTAGACCATTGATAGATCTTTGTCTTCATTGAATATGTGGCCTTCTCCAAGACTTGAATCGGGGACTTCGAAGGATGGCTTAGTGAGGTTCACCCTTTTCATGTTGCTTCAAGCCGCCGTTTGAAGATCGTGAGTCTAGTTGAACTTGATTTGGCGCATCATGAATCGCTTAAGAGCGACGTATCCCACTTTTAAGTCTGGATTCTGGAGGGTTCCAGAATATGAAGCTTCAAGTATCTGATCAACGTCTTCACCTCTGATGTAGGAGAGATTGCCTTCAGTCAGTTCCTCAACGTTCCATCTTCTCGCTGCACTTTGTAGATAGGGTATTCATAGAAGTCGAGACGAGCTCGCCGTACTCCAAGATTTTGCTGATTCTGGCCTTTTCCTTCTCTTATCTTCTAATCAACGTTGGTATCTGTTCCCCTCCACACAAGCCCTCTACGAAGAGAGAGCAGGTATCGTTTGGCAGTTGGTTTCGGGAGATGAGTTAGGCCTCTTAGGTCAAGCTCATCTAACTTCTTGATCCTAACTTCCTTCCTCCAGATTCTCATTCGTATCTCTTCTTGATAAGGAGCGATCACTTTGACATTTTTCCACGGTGGCTTCTGTTCTTATTTCTTCGACTTCGAGGGGGTACTCCTCATCGACGACGACGCGTTTGAGAAGCTCGGGAAGTTCTGGAATGTCTGCTTCGTAGTCTTCACCTTCCTCGAGTTCATCATCGTCGATCAGGGCCGGGCTAACGTTTGCCTTCATCAAGAAGTATCTGGCATTGTCCAGTAAGCCCTTGGCCAAGGCTGGATGCATCGGCTTTGTTAACCAATCGTCGTTGAAGATGATTTTTCTACCGCTGTGTGTGGGTTGTAAAGTGTTTCAAGAGATACGATCGGTACATTTGACTGAAGGGATAGAGTAGGTGAGGATGGAGGATCGGAGGAGGTTCCGGGTTTCTAAGGCTAGGCGGTGAGTGACTCATGGCTGATGAGGAGGTCGGTTGGGTTGTCTTGGTAGTAGTGCGAGTAGATTTTCTGGTTTGGGTAGGTGTAGGTGGTCTTGTTCTTGTGGGTGTTTAGGTGGCTCTAGGCTGCGGCTGCGGCTGAGGCCCTGTCTCTCGTGTCTTCTCCCCCTCGGGACGATCCCCACCATCAGGGTCGTCACGTGGTTGTCTTGAAGACTGGGCCTCGCCGGGGTTAGGTGGGTTGAAGGGAAGCTCCAGACGTCTGAGGACCTCCGCTTCATACGCAGTCAGCTTTGGTGCAGTGCGGAGTCTCTCCAGTAGAACGTCGATGAGTTCCGGGATTGGTACGTTCCACGGGAGTCTCGTGTGGGTATGTCTTCGGTGACGGGGGCTTTGCCTTTGTCTCGAGAGGAGGTACCAAGGGCGTTGTAGACTTGGTCATGATGGTGTCCTTGAGATCTTTTGCGAACTCCGCGGATCGATCATTCAGCCTGCCTCCGTCACGAACGGGGAAAATAACCTGACGGAGTCATGAAGACGTTCCGTCGTCACAACATCAGCAGAGGGTACTGATGTGTTGCCTGTTTGCACAGGACTTGAAGGACGAGGCCACTTAGCTCATCGTTGACATCAATGCGAGACAGACTCAGATTGATGGCCCAAGGTTGTAGCTGCAGGGATATTGACTACATTGCCGCTCAGTTCCGTACTAGACTCTAGTACGGAGACATTGTGGAGCGATCTGTCTAGATCACTAAGATCTAGAGGTGCAGAAACTAGTTGTAGTGTCCTAGGAAATGGAAAAATTATGGATGGTGAGGGCACTAGACTAGTTGTGGTCAAGGAAGGTGCAGTCTGAGGCTGAGGACTGCTTGATACATCAACCCCCTCCGAGCGAGGCAGTGATGAATGACGTGGCACCTCGTGAGTATGTGAAACAATCATCTGTTGGGAGATGATTAAGTGGCTTGGGAGGGTAGTTTACGCGATTGGACCCGATGTCGCAATTTCTACTCGGGAGACAAAGTCATCCCTTGTACATATGGGTTCGGCCCGGCTTGTTTGTGGACTAGTTGGCTGAGGAATACGGTCGTGTTTTCTTCTCCTTTACTCCCCCTTGAGATGATCTCCGTCTTCGGGATCGTCACGTAGTCCGTGGGACGAGTCTGTCTCTGGTGTTGATGGTGGTGATGATGGTGTGGTGTGGTGTTGAGTGAGGCAATCAAGTGGGATTCTCAGGAGTAGCAGCAATTGGTGTTCCTCCGGGTTCAGTTTTGAACACTGGAGAGACGGAGCAGCATGTGGTGGCGTAGGCGGAGGCGTGGTGGAGTGGTGTCGGTGATGGGACCTTTTCCTTCATAGATCCTCGTTGAGCGCGGCATGGAATGTGTAAGTTCCTCGCTGATTGCTATGAGTCGGGGCTCCATCACGAACGGGGTAACTAACCAGACGGGGGGTCACAAAGACGCTCCGTCGTCACAACATCGATCCGATGTGCCGCCTGTTTGCACAGGACACAAAGAACCGGAGAGCCACAAAGGCTTTCCGTTCGCCACGGACGATGAGACAAGCTCGTATCCGTGGCCCATCGACAGTTGTTGTGAGGGTGGCTGTCGTGGGTCTTCCGCTCTCAGTCACAAGGACGTCATCAAGCGTTCGGGCAAGTTCACGAAGAATCTGCGGTGCGTAAAGAGTGTTTGTGTCCTAGAAAGTGGAAAATTTCGGTGGGTGAGGACACTAGACTCTATGTGAGGGAAGATGTGCAGTGAGAGGCGGGGCACTGCATGTTCGACATCAACCGTCTCCAAGTGGGGCGGTAATGGCTAACGTGGTTCCTCTTGTGCGAATGAAACAGCTATCTGCGAAGGATAGCTGAGTGGTTGGGAGGGGTTAATTGCGCGGTTGGACCAGATGCCGCGACTTCTACTCGGGAAACGAACGAGTCGTCTCCTGTACCTAAGGGCGAGGTCCGGGTTGTGGTGAGATATGACAGAGGAGTGCGATCATGTCGTCGTTGGTTCGCAACTCCTGCAAGCGACTGACTTCATCCTCCCGAGATCGTTGATTGGATCTTTGCGTGGAGGAGGATGTCGCGCGACCTATACCTAGACTAGAGAGGCTAGGGTAGGCTCGTTCCTGGGTTAGGATCAGGGGGGTTTCACTGATCCATGGGAACTATGGTGGCGTGGCGTGATCGCGTTGAAAGGCGACCACGAGTGATGTCGACGAGGGTGGCCCAAAACTGTTGATCAGATACTTCTGAGACTCGTCAGGTGGTGGTGGTGGTGAGGGCGTAAAGAGGATCACGGTGGCTTTGGACGTTCTCCATGTAGCGCACCATGGTGGAATGAATGGCAGTGGGTGGACGGTGGAGTCTGGTACAAGAGATCCACATCGCCTAAGCATCAAGATTGGATGGCGCGCCCACTGATGTTGGTTGATCTCTTGTCAACCCTTCTTTGTAGGTCCAGGTTCGCACGGATTTGTACAGAAGCCATGATGGTTGCTCGCTTCTCTGACATCCCTTCATGCACGTGGAGCAATCCGTGTAACGTGCATGATGGGGTTGGTTGCTCGCAGTGCATACCGGTCATGAATGTGGAGCAACCCTTGTACCATTCATGCCGGGGAGTGGTTGCTCACGTCGTGTACCAGTCATGTATGTGGAGCAACCCGGGAACCATACATGCTGGGAGTGTGAAATTGGCATTTGGAAATTCCGCTCCGAAAAGTTTAGGGGTGACCTAAACTTTTTCTATAATGTGCCAATACCGTCCTAGGTCGATTGTTTGGTACGGTGATCGTTGCCGCGTTTTGGATTTGCCTTCAAAATTTCACAAAAAAACGTCGTCTATACCGAAAATTTTGGCCCAGAAAAATTTATTTCGGAAAATTTTAAAAGTGTGAAATAGACGAAGTCCAATGGCCTTAGAAAATTTTTCTCTATCCAATGATATATATTATTTTTGCTCCTTAAAACCTTATTTAATCCGAGGGGGGCCAGAAATTTTGGTGGTAAAAAAAACGCTTAAGTGTAATTTTTTAAAGAGTGATTTTTGCAAGATTTGAAGCTAAAAGGTGTGTTTGGATCAAGTTTAAAGGTTGGGTGCAAATTTCTCGGGGGGTGCGAAAAATGATGTGTGAGAATGTGCGAAAAATGTTGTCCCGAGAATTTCGTTGTGAGAGTGAGTCGCGAAAATAAGGAAATTTCGCATTCAGAGGAAATTTTCGCATGTACTGTAAAAGTTTCGCATATCAAGAAGATTGCGCATTCAGAGTAAAATTTCGCATGTATAAAAATTTTCGCAAGTTATAGCACATAGACATGTCGTGAGAAATTTCGCAGATTGAGTAAAGTTTCGCAAGTATGGAAAATTTTCGCAAGTTAAGAAGTCTCGCAAGTTGTCCAAAATTTTCGCATATAATGAAAATTTTCGCAAGTTGAAGTGTTTTCGCATTCAGAGTGAATTTTTCGCATGTAAGGTAAATTTTCGCAAGTTATATGAAGTTTCGCGGAAGGAAAAAGCTTTATGCATTGAGAAAATTTTCGTGTTTCACTGTGGTTGCGAAATAGTGAAGATGCGAAAGTATGTAGTATGAAGTGATGTGTTATGAGATTTTCGCGGGGTGACACTCACTGTAGCAGAGAAAATTTTGTCGTGAATAAAAAAATTTCTCAGATAAACTTTCGCGGGACTTCACATACTGTAGCAGCGAAAAAAAATTTTTAACTCATGTAAATTCTCGAATGAAAATTTCGCATTTCCTTAGTCACTGTAGCAGCGAAAATTTTAGCGCTGGAAATTTCTCGGATAAAATTCGCGGAACCTCACTCACTGTAGTAGCGAAACTTTCAACGTAAGAAATTTCTCGGAAAAAAAATTTCAATTTTGCAAAATTTATCGGGCAGCGAAAGTTTCTCAGGTTGATAAAATTTCTCGGGCAGCGAAAGTTTCTCGGCCTGCGAAATTTCCTCGGCTAAGAATTTTTCTCGGGTAAGAAAATTTCTCGGCCAATGAAAGTTTCTCGGCCAGCGAAATTTTCTCGGCCAGCGAAATTTTCTCGGGTAAGAAAATTTCTCGGCCAAGAATAGAGCATGGGCAGCGCGACTTTTACCAGAAAATGGCTCGTTTTCACTCAAATCTCACTCAAAATCGACGAAACTTGTTCCAAAACATCAGAAAAACATTCCTAAACACATAATCAACCTTTGGGATGTCTAAAAACAACAAATCGAGGTCGAAATCGCCCAAAACAGAGAATGGCCGAAAATAATTTTCAAGCATTTTTTCACTCAAATCTTGCTCAAAACACGCAAATCCGGTCGCGTTGGGCTCTGATACCAATTGTTGGTCCGAGATTACACCAACAATACGACTTCGGACGGATTAAACACGCCGAAAAATTGAGATTAAGGTTCGGGCGTGGGGGCTTGGTGGTGTTCTTGAGGAGACTCTCTCACTCTAAAATTGTTTATTTGACCTACACACACAAGCACACCTAACTATGTGTTAGGGTTTTAGTATTTATACCACAAGTTGGTATATAATACTTGGGCCCTTGTGAAGGCCCATTACGTGAATAACTAAGAACTAACCCAACTAAGAACTAGTCCAAAGTTTTAATAAAGCTAACCAACAAAGATAATATAATGAAATTGAACACTACAAAATATTTCCTAACAGTGGGAACCAACCATTATGACTTAGAGATTTTGCAAATTTTGCTAACCCGTTGTGAACATGCTAGGACTTAGAGAAATTTTACAAAAATTGTGAATAAATTTCGTCGATGGGAACAAATATGGAAATTGATTTAATCAATCGGCGAAACGAAGAACAATAAATTACAATGTTAGTCAGTTTCGATCAAAGTGTAAGTTTTAATTCAAATTTCAGTGTTATTTGCGAGCAAGATGATGTATCGTGCGATTCAATTCATAATCAAATTAAAAGGTCGAGTTTCGGTCGAAAGTGGAATTCAATCGATCAACTCAATTTAGATTTTAGTTTCGATCAAAGTTAGTTTTAGTTAGACAGTTTCGGCTGAAGATCAAAGTCAAACAATTGAAGTCATTTAAATTGGTAAAATCAGTTTCGGCCGAGAGTCCTAAATTGGGCGATTGAATCAAACTAAAATTGCAACAGTCAGTTTCGATCGAAAGTCAAGACTGCATGATTTAAATCAAAGGACAATTAAAAATTGATAGTTTCAGCTGATTTAAACGTGAAACTGAATCTGGAAATGGGTTTCGGGCGAATGAGAAACTGAATCGAAACGCATTACAGCTGCGATTCGAGCGAAATCACTTAAACCCTAATCTGCGAGTCCTGCAAAAATAAGAACGATATCAACCATAGACTCCAGATTTTATTTTCCTTATCAATAATGGAGTTGAAGCTGCAATAATCGGAAAAGAAAGAGTTCGTGAGTGACTGTGATGAGATTCGTGTGAGATTGCAGAGAGTTTTGAAAGTGAATTTGGGAAATCGATGCAGATGAACAGTGTTTCGGGCGAAACGCTATATATATATGAGATGAGTTTCGATCAATTCAATTTAATTCACTTCAGTTTCGATCGAAATGCGTTTTGGCGAGAATCAGTTTCGCCGAAAAAATTAGAAAAGTATTTAGGCAAATTTTCAATTTCAATTGAAGCGTGTTTCAGGCGAAAGTCAGCTTCGCTTTCGCCGAGAAAATTATTAAAGGATTTAAAATGCAGTATCGATCCAAACTTGCATCGTGCGATTGTTAAATCAATTTAAAGGAGTTTCGGGCGATACGCAGTTTCGCCAAGAAAAGTTTTGAATTAATTGAAATTCAGTTTCGATTGAATTTGAGCTGACTTTCGGGCGATGGTCAGTTCGCCGAGAAAGCATTTCAAATAATTGTGTTGGATATTTTGTGATTGTGTCAATAGTTTATGTCTTGGGATTAATATTGTAATTATCTTTTTTAGCTTGGGCTTGGACTAGAATGTATTTAGTTAATCTTTAGTGTTTGGGCCTTAATATACCTAGGGTTAATGTGGTATATAAGGTTTTACCAACACCATTTGAAAGGTAATCAAAGATCAAAAGGCTAACCCTAGTTTTCACACACTACACACACACTTGAAGGTGAGAAATTCTCGCTTTTTCATTCCATCAAAGCCTCTTTGATTCCTTGTTTGGTGCATCGGGACCAACAAGTGGTATCAGAGCAAACGTGGATCGATCTGCATTGATTTGAATCCAGTTTCGTTCGATTCCAAGAAAGATCAAAGGTGTTTTGGGCAAAAATCACTTTCGGGCATTTTGAACTCGTCTTGGGTTTTAACGAAAATACCCATCCCAACATACTGAAGTAATCATTATTTTCCGGCGACTTTCTGTTATGCTTTTAGATTATATTGTTATCAATGTCTAGAGAAATGCTATTTTCCACACTTTATCTGTTACTACGTTGCAGAAAATTGTTATCGACAGTTTATTTATTTTACGAATATCGTTTTTACAGTGAATCGAGGTTCGAAATTTCGAATGCCCATTAAAACAACCAATTTCGGCGTGTAATGTAGGATGTGTTGTGGTATTGACGAAGCAAGATGTAAGATGTGTATGAGTTTTTATCTTTCTATGTAGGGTTCTAATATGCGAAAATAAGATGAAATCAAAGCCGTTTTTGGCACCGATTGTTGGGGTAGGCCCGATTAATCGACGCCGGCCCCCGAACAGCTCAACGTGGCGATAGCGGAAGCGCGTTTTTGAACCGAGCTGCGTAGGGTGCCGAATTTTCGATTTTCAACATCTAAATTCGACCTAGCGCCCTTCGGCTTCTCCCGAGGGCTCAAGATACTGCTCTGAGCCTCAGGAGACCACGCCTAATTCGAATTTCCTAAATTCGAATTTATTACAAATTTAGTCTAATTAATAATTTCGTCCCAAACTAGTTCGAACAAAGCGGCAGCCGACAGTGTTTCGACTATTTGGCAACCGAAACGATTTCCGATCGATACCAAATTTTCCAGAATGATTCTACACTTCTCGGCAATCGCAACATGGGGTCTTTTGAATCATTCCGATGTCTTTTGGTATTTTTCGCAAAACCAAATCAGTGGTTCGAAATTATCAATTCGACTAAAGCGGCAGTCTGCCGTCTTTCAACAGTTCGATAACCGAAATGATATCCGATCGATACCAAATTTTCTAGATTGATTCTACACTCCCGACGATCATAAGGAGGGGTCTTTCGAATCATTCCGATATCGTTTGGTATTTTATGTAAAATCAAATCAGTAAGGTTCGAAATATACCGTCGGTGTACGTGAATGCACCTCGGATGGACGTCGCAACACCTCGTCTGGCTCCCGGGGCTTCCGGGCTAGATCGTCATGCCGGTATGTCCTTGATCGAACCTCCGAGACTGCTCCCGATGGCTAGAGGCAGTTCGGTTCGGGCGTCGGGCTTCGTCGAACGATCCCGTGGCTTGAGTAGTTCAAAACTTAAGCTCACTTTTGTTCTAATTCTCTAGTATTGTTGAATTGAGTTATTGAGAGCAAGTACCAAGTTTTTCAACTTAGAGCACCTAAGGTTGCATGGTTACTCTTTTCACATTTATGCATATAACTTATTTATTTCCATGCTTGTAGTAAAATCCCACTAAGGATATATTATTAGTTTTTCTTCAACACATGTCATGCTCTCAAAGTGTGACTCATTTGCCACCTCAAGCAATGTGGCATGCTAGAAATTGTACACATGTCCAAGACCAAGTCAACATGCAAATATTTCATTTGGCCCTTTAGGTTTCTAAATTCTCAATTTAGTCCCTCAATTTTAAGTAATAAAATAATTAAATCCAATCTAATTATTTTAATTACAATTGAGCCTCATTTAGTTAATTAATTAAGCACTTAAAACAATCTTAAGTCCTAATTATTCCCGTGACCGTCACCGGAATTTAACTAAATTATCGACACCTCGTGTTAACTATGCCACTACCTCAACGAATCTCATTCGTTAGGTTCTAGAGAAAAGCCCGCCGTTTTCGTTCAAGTTCATTACCATTTTTAAGCGCGACTCTCTAGGTCCGTCTCAACTGGCACGGGAGGAATCCGCGAGTCCCGGTATTCGCCTAGCCAATCCCGCGGTACCGGACAGATCCCAGTTGAGAACGAATTTTGATCTAATCGAAATTCGGGCGAACCGACTATAGTGTATACATTTAAATAACTCTTACGCCTTTCACTTGCGACCTGGTTAGGTGAGAGCCATGTAAATGTCAAACTCACTAACCTAACACTATGTTATAATCGAGACCCAACCGATTATTTAAACTCCGCTCCGTATCTAATACGAGCGAGCTTTCCAAGCTTCGGCCGAAGGCTTTACAATCGTCGTTCTCCTCAATTACCTCATAGGACGTTAACCTATACGAATATAGGCAGTGAATCCCAATAGCAGTCAAAGCCCAGCAATCACCTCCGTAAAGTCAGTTGCGTTTCGTCGCTGGCCCGTGTCCCATTTCCGAACACTTGCGGACCTAGCCAACTAGCGACAAACCGAAATCGCGAAAGCAAATCCGTCAGTGACCCTATCGGTCTGAGGCTGCTATAGTCATTCGTTCAATCATTGACAACATCCTAGTCATGTGATCAAGACGAATACGAGCCGAATGTCCGAATACGCGATCTCTCCGATCACCGATATCTCCATCACGACCCACAACCTCTCAGGTAATCGGTGACACTACCGATACTATGTGGTCGTCAATGAATAAGTCATATTCGGATATCTAGTCACCCACCTAGAATCCTTAGACTTACGGACTTTTTATTTAATGCTGAGATAAGGACCGTCCGGTGTCTCCTCCCTCGTCCCCACGAGAATCAGACGTCCAACTCAAACATTTGGGTGTTATTTATTTATCGCACCGCCAGATGCCAAGCAGACTTTAAATTCGATAAATAAATAATAATGCCTTTATTATAATGAAAATAATATTCACTACTTTATTTTAACAGTATATACAATAAAACTGTCTATCGACCCATACATCATTGTGCGCCCTATACTATTCCTAATCCTCGTATGGCATTCCGAGGGCACACTCCCTAACAGCCTCCCACTTGCACTCGAATGCCATGTGCTGCACCTAATGCCAGTCACAATGGTATCGTAGGCCCATCTTGTCCAGATGCTGTTCCATAACTGCCTGGGACAAGGGCTTCGTAAGTGGGTCCGCCACGTTTTCCGCGGTGGCGATTTTCTGCACGGCGACCATCCCGTTTTCAACGAACTCACGTAGTACGTGATATTTTCTCTCAATATGTTTGGACTTGCTATGAGATCGTGGTTCCTTTGCCTGCGCGACTGCACCGCTATTATCGCACCAAAGTGTAAGCGGTCTGTCCGCAACTGGTACCACAGTAAGTTCCTCCAAGAACTTTTTCATCCAAACTACTTCTTTAGCTGCCTCTGAGGCTGCTATGTATTCTGCCTCACACGTGGAATCGGCAGTCGTGCTTTGCTTGGAGCTTCTCCAAGACACTGCCCCACTATTGAGCACGAATACAAAAACCTGAAGTAGATTTTCGGTCATCCACGTCCGACCGGAAGTCCGAATCGGTATAACCTTCTACTTCTAGTCCCGCTCCTCCATAGACAAGCGTTAAGTCTTTAGTCTGTCTAAGGTACTTAAAGATATTCTTAACGGCTGTCCAGTGTCCTTCACCTGGGTTTGCCTGAAACCGACTAACCACGCTCACAGCGTAGGCAATGTCCGGTCGTGTGCACAACATCGCGTACATCAGACTACCCACTGCAGACGCATAGGGTATCCCATTCATCCTTCGTCGGTCTTCCTCACTTTGAGGTGACATTGATTTCGACAAATGGATCCCATGTCGCATAGGTAAGAACCCTCTCTTAGAGTCATCCATTCTGAATTTTTTCAGGATTTTCTCTAAGTAAAGGGCCCGAGATAAGCCGATCTTTCTGTTCGCTCGATCCCTGAACAAGCGAATACCAAGTATATACGTCGCTTCTCCCAGATCTTTCATGGAGAATTCGGTTGAAAGCCACGCTTTCACCGACGAGAGCATCCCGATGTCGTTTCCTATCAAAAGGATATCATCCACGTACAATACAAGGAACGACACCATACTCCCACTACTCTTTCTGTAGACACATGGCTCGTCTACGTTTTTCTCGAATCCGAAGTTCCGAACTGCTTCATCGAAACGTAGGTTCCAACTACGAGAGGCCTGTTTCAGTCCGTAAATGTACCGATTCAGTTTGCACACTTTGTGAGCATCTGCATGCGACTCAAAACCTTTTGGCTGCTCCATATAAATCTCCTCCTTGAGGAATCCATTAAGGAACGCCGTTTTGACGTCCATCTGCCAAATCTTATAATCATAGTGCGCAGCTATTGCGAGCATTATGCGGATAGACTTGATCATGGCTACAGGCGAGAAAGTCTCCTCATAGTCGACTCCCTCCTTTTGGTTATAGCCCTTAGCAACCAACCTGGCCTTGTATGTCTCAACTTGTCCGTCAGATCCAATCTTTCTCTTGTATATCCATTTACAACCAATTGGTCTAAAACCGCTCGGTAGGTCTACAAGAGTCCAGACTTTGTTTGAGTACATTGAGTCTATCTCAGCCCGCATAGCTTCAATCCATCTCGTCGAGTCAACATCGGATATAGCTTGATCGAAAGTAGCGGGATCTTCTCTTAGAAGTCCCCTAGTCGCAACATAATCGTGTTCAACGTGTGACATGCCATACCGCTCTGGTTGGCGTGGCACCCTTTCAGATCGTCGCAAGACTGCTTCACTCGGACCATCCAATTCCAAATCCTGTGAGGGCGTTTCGGTCGACTGCTCCTCGAGAGTGACCTCTCGGCCAACGCCACAATCTCGAATGAACTCTTCCTCGAGAAAATGTGCGTGTAGGCCCACAACGATCCTCTGATCATCGTGAAAGTTGAGTTTTCAGGGTAACCTATGAAACGACCTTTCAGAGACCTAGACTCCAATTTGTCTGCCTTCAACTTTTTCACATAGGCCGGGCAACCCCAAATCCTAATATGTGATAAGCTGGGTAAACGGCCAGTCCATATCTCATACGGAATGCCGTTAACAGACTTCGAGGGACACCGGTTTATGGTATAAGCCGCTGTCAAAAGCGCGTATCCCCACAATGACATCGGCAAATCTGTATAGCTTAACATAGAACGAACCATATCTAATAAAGTTCGGTTTCTACGTTCGGCCACGCCATTCAATTGTGGCGTGCCGGGCGGAGTCATATGTGATAATATACCATTCTCCTTCAAGAACTGGTCAAACTCGATACTCATGTACTCGCCTCCTCGATCCGATCGAATGGCTTTAATGAGTTTCGACGTTTGTTTTTCCACCAAAGCCTTATACTCCTTGAACCTTTCAAGTGCATCAGCTTTATACCTCATCAGATACACGAGTCCGTAACGACTGTGATCATCCGTGAAGGTAATAAAATAGTGGAAGTCACCCGAGCCTTCACATTGAATGGCCCGCAAACGTCCGTGTGAATCAAACCGAGAATTTCCGTGGCTCTATTAAATGTCCCGGTGAAGGGTGATCGGGTCATTTTACCTTGGAGGCACGACTCACAAGTCGGATAGGGATCTGATCCCAACGGTTTCAAAATCCCGTTTTTCTCTAACTCATGGATCTTGCGTTCCCCAGTATGCCCTAATCGAAGATGCCATAGGTACCTCGCATTTATTCCTGACTTTCGTTTGTTTGTGACAGTATTCACAGATACGTCGTTCTGGGTGTTTAAATAGTACAAACCATTAAACAGTGTCGCGTTGCCAACATTTTTGTTTCGATACATAATGTGGCATGTATTTTTATTAAAGTTAAATACATAACCATTCCTGCTCAAAACAGGAATGGAGACGATGTTCTTAAAACCCCTCGGGAGTACAAGACAATCGTACAAACGCAACACATGCCCAGATAACAAAACAAGAGATCTTGATCCGACGTGGCTTGCCGAGAGACTATCCCCGCTTCCCACTCTAACCTCGATCTCTCGCTCCCAAGCGCTCTACTTGGTCCCAGACCCTGCGTGGACACACAAATGTGAGTACTAGCTCCCGAATCCAATATCCAGGAAGTAGAGTATACAGATGATGAACAAACCGTTTCTAAAACATTAAGTTCCTTACCTGACGCAGCCTGCTCACCCTTGAGCTTCGGACAGTCCCGCTTCCAGTGGCCCAGCGCACCGCAATGCAGACACCTATCCGTCGGCTTTACACCGGTCTGCTTCGATTTCCCAGAAGATTTTTCTTCTTAGAAACCTTCCCTGTTGGCTTGAGCTTGTTGCCCTTCTTCTTTTTGCCTTTCTGGGGCTTCGAAGAGGTGGCGACAAGTGCAGTCTGCTTTGCCCTCTTCATCTGACCTTGTGCCGTTGCTAACTGATTCATCAGATCAGGAAGCGTCAGCGTCATGCCGTTCAGATGATAGTTCACTATGAACGCATTGAAGGACGGAGGCAGAGACTGCAAGATGAGATCGTTTGTAATTCCCGATCAAATCGGAAATTGAGAGTCTCCAATCTCTCGATCATGGTGATCATGTTCATAACATGTTCGCCAACGTTCTCACCCTCAGACGTCCTCGATAGGAAGAGCTGCGACGAAGCCGCATAGCGAGCTGTCCTTGACGTCTCACCGTAAAGCTCTTTCAGATGCTGAACCATCGCTCGAGCATCAGCCATACCCTCATGCTACGCAGCAGCGTGTTACTCATCGATCCGAGGACATGAGCCTTTACGAGCTGCTCGTCGCGCAGTCGCTTGTCATAAGCGGCACGAGCCTGCTCGGTTGCCCGCGCCCCTGGGGCCGGCGGCAACTCGGAGTCAAGGATATACACTAGGTTCTCAATCTGAAGGAAAATCCTCAGGTTGCGAAGCCAGTCTGAATAGTTTGACCCAGTCAACCTATTCTCCTTGAGCAGTATGTTTAAAGCGGTAGACATAACTTATACTGAGAGAAAATGCTGCAGAAAATAAAAGGCCTATTAAGTTGATTGTATAGATCATCAAACGCGAACAAGGACTTTTATTCCGTTTGACTCCCACTATCTTTTCATAAACTCCATTTTTTCCCATTGGATGTTTTGGAAGTTTCGTTGATAACTTCGATAGTGGAGTTGATGTCCCCGTGGGCGGATGCAAACCTCAACCTCTGTCGTTTTATTGGTTTGCAGCGGCCCACGAAGTCGTGCTCCGCACGAATCCGACCTCGTCGAATGTCTCAACTATCTTTGTCTCAGTCAGGGACCCCCGCCGGTAAATCCGGAACAAGGCGGTATGACTGTCTAAGAGCGACCTATCAACTTTGCTCAAAACCGCACACTTGAACCGTACGTTTTACCGCACAGTGTGGTCTTGGCGAGCGGCGCTAACGCACACGAGCAAATCGAAACGAAAACAAATGCAAGGCGCCGGCATACCCGGAACCAAACCTTGCAATTAGGTTTCGTAACAACTTAACCCGAGCTTGATAGAAGACAGGGCATCCAATCCCTTTACTCACTTAGTATTTTATGGGAGTTTGTATTCTCATAGCAAATAAAAATTAAGCACGAGCACATAAATGCGTTAATTAAATTCCTAACCCTAGGAAAGCAATTTAAATGGACAAATGCACGGGCTATTTCTAAACTGGTCCTATTACATGGGTCGTAAAACGACCGGGTCTTTGATCTCCAAACGTCGACTCGTCGTCATGCGGGTCGTCGAACCCTTCAATCTCGCCTTGCGTCGAACGGCCGCCATTTTTCTAACTTATCTAATAAAGCGAAAAAATACAACACGGGGGGAATTATTTCCCGAACAACCCGTAATCCATGTACATACCGGGGGGCAGCAAACGGCCCTTAAACAAATAACCCGGTTAGAACCTAAGCCCGCGTAAATGACCCACATAAACATGCAACACAGAATTTTGACGCCGGGTGCCCGACCGACGTCACGAGCGACGATAGTCTCCAAACTACGTCGACCGTTCGTTCGCCACATCGGCCTATGAGGCCTTCGGTCGAACCATGCATGAGCCGTAGCTCTGATACCACTGTTGGGGTAGGCCCGATTAATCGACGCCGGCCCCCGAACAGCTCAACGTGGCGATAGCGGAAGCGCGTTTTGAACCGAGCGGCGTAGGGTGCCGAATTTTCGATTTTCAACATCTAAATTCGACCTAGCGCCCTTCGGCTTCTCCCGAGGGCTCAAGATACTGCCATGAGCCTCAGGAGACCACGTCTAATTCGAATTTCCTAAATTCGAATTTATTACAAATTTAGTCTAATTAATAATTTCGTCCCAAACTAGTTCGAACAAAGCGGCAGCCGACAGTGTTTCGACTATTTGGCGACCGAAACGATTTCCGATCGATACCAAATTTTCCAGAATGATTCTACACTTCCCGACGATCCCAACGTGGGGTCTTTTGAATCATTCCGATGTCGTTTGGTATTTTTCGCAAAACCAAATCAGTGGTTCGAAATTATCAATTCGACTAAAGCGGCAGTCTGCCGTCTTTCAACAGTTTGATAACCGAAATGATATCCGATTTTCGATACGATATCGTTTGGTATTTTTCGTAAAATCAAATCAGTAAGGTTCGAAATATACCGTCGGTGTACGTGAATGCACCTCGGATGGACGTCGCAACACCTCGTCTGGCTCCCGGGGCTTCCGGGCTAGATCGTCACGCCGGTATGTCCTTGATCGAACCTCCGAGACTGCTCCCGATGGCTAGAGGCAGTTCGGTTCGGGCGTCGGGCTTCGTCGAACGATCCCGTGGCTTGAGTAGTTCAAAACTTAAGCTCACTTTTGTTCTAATTCTCTAGTATTGTTGAATTGAGTTATTGAGAGCAAGTACCAAGTTTTTCAACTTAGAGCACCTAAGGTTGCACGGTTACTCTTTCACATTTATGCATATAACTTATTTATTTCCATGCTTGTAGTAAAATCCCACTAAGGATATATTATTAGTTTTTCTTCAACACATGTCATGCTCTCAAAGTGTGACTCATATGCCACCTCAAGCAATGTGGCATGCTAGAAATTGTACACATGTCCAAGACCAGTCAACATGCAAATATTTCATTTTGGCCCTTTAGGTTTCTAAATTCACAATTAGTCCCTCAATTTTAAGTAATAAAATAATTAAATCCAATCTAATTATTTTAATTAAATTGAGCCTCATTTAGTTAATTAATTTAGCACTTAAAACAATCTAAGTCCTAATTATTCCCGTGACCGTCACCGGAATTTAACTAAATTATCGACACCTCGTGTCAACTATGCCACTACCTCAACGAATCTCATTCGTTAGGTTCTAGAGAAAAGCCCGCCGTTTTCGTTCAAGTTCATTACCATTTTTAAGCGCGACTCTCTAGGTCCGTCTCAACTGGCACGGGAGGAATCCGCGAGTCCCGGTATTCGCCTAGCCAATCCCCGGTACCGGACAGATCCCAGTTGAGAACGAATTTTGATCTAATCGAAATTCGGGCGAACCGACTATAGTGTATACATTTAAATAACTCTTACGCCTTTCACTTGCGTCCCGGTTAGGTGAGAGCCATGTAAATGTCAAACTCACTAACCTTACACTATGTTATAATCGAGACCCAACCGATTATTTAAACTCCGCTCCGTATCTAATACGAGCGAGCTTTCCAAGCTTCGGCCGAAGGCTTTACAATCGTCGTTCTCCAATTACCTCATAGGACTTAACCTATACGAATATAGGCAGTGAATCCCAATAGCAGTCAAAGCCCGGCAATCACCTCCGTAAAGTCAGTTGCGTTTCGTCGCTGGCCCGTGTCCCATTTCCGAACACTTGCGGACCCTAGCCAACTAGCGACAAACCGAAATCGCGAAAGCAAATCCGTCAGTGACCCTATCGGTCTGAGGCTGCTATAGTCATTCGTTTAAATCATTGACAACATCCTAGTCATGTGATCAAGACGAATACGAGCCGAATGCCCGAATACGCAATCTCTCCGATCACCGATATCTCCATCACGACCCACAACCTCTCAGGTAATCGGTGACACTACCGATACTATGTGGTCGTCAATGAATAAGTCATATTCGGATATCTAGTCACCCACCTAGAATCCTTAGACTTACGGACTTTTTATTTAATGCTGAGATAAGGACCGTCCGGTGTCTCCTCCCTCGTCCCCACGAGAATCAGACGTCCAACTCAAACATTCGGGTGTTATTCATTTATCGCACCGCCAGATGCCAAGCAGACTTTAAATTCGATAAATAAATAATAATGCCTTTATTATAATGAAAATAATATTCACTACTTTATTTTAACAGTATATACAACAAAACTGTCTATTGACCCATACATCATTGTGCGCCCTATACTATTCCTAGTCCTCGTATGGCATTCCGAGGGCACACTCCCTAACAGCCTACTGGGTTCAGCGTAAACTTTCTTCCATAAAATGTCAATCTGTAGAAGGTAGAAAATATTTTTACGCAAATATATGCTAGGTTGTTAATAGATTTGCAGGAAAAAGAATAATATACCTTCTTCTGTGATCTGATGTACAAATGTTTGTAGCTTATGTTCTCAGATGGCATCTCAAAGTCGTCAACTCTGTCAACCATTGTTCTTTGCAGGTTCTTTGTATTGAACTTTATCGTCTTCCTCAAGGGTTCCTCTAAACTGTAAATAACAAATTCTTCTCCATGTCCCTGGTTGTCCTCAATTTGAGAGGTTTTTGCTGGGCATTCTTTTCTATTTGAATAATTTTTATCGGAGTTGCAGATTTGGGACGATTTGACTTTCGAATAAAGCACAGTAGAAGTTCCTTGACGATGATTTTTTGTTGAATCCCACAAAAATTCCCAAAATTAGCCATACAGCCGATGGGCGAATCTAGTCTACCATTTATTCTTCAACGAATGGAACCCAAAAAACAACAATATACCCAAATTCGCGTTTGTAGCATCTAGAGTTTGGGATATATTTGGGGCATTAAATAGGGTGCTAAGTTCTTAATACGAATCTTGAAAGAGTTAATATATTGCCCACCCAGCAATTGAAATAACGCATGGTGTAAATCGTTAGAAGGTAGAAAATATTTTTACGCAAATATATGCTAGGTGTAATAAGATTTGCAGAAAAAGAATAATATACCTTCTTCTGTGATCTGATGTACAAATTTTGTAGCTTATGTTCTCAGATTGCATCTCAAAGTCGTCAACTCTGTCAACCATTGGTTCCTTTGCAGGTTCTTTGTATTGAACTTTATAGTCTTCCTCAATGGGTTCCTCTAAACTGTAAATAAAAATTTCTTCTCCATTGTCCCTGGTGTCCTCAATTTGAGAGGTTTTTGCTGGGCATTCTTTTTCCTATTTGATAATTTTTATCGGAGTTGCAGATTTGGGACGAGTTGAGTTTCAATAAGCACAGTAGAAGTTCCTTGACGATGATTTGTTGTTGAATCCCACAAAAAATTCCCAAAATTAGCCATACAGCCGATGGGCGAATCTAGTCTACATATTTCTTCAACGAATGGAACCCAAAAAACAACAATTATACCCAAATTCGCGTTGTGTAGCATCTAGAGTTTGTGATATTATTTGGGGCATTTAAATAGGGCTAAGTTCTTAATACGAATCT